>JAODGC010013013.1:0-27844 GCA_027574925.1 Ecitoglossa quadriceps | reverse complement strand
GAGTATCAATGCGGCTCTTGCTAAATGATGTCATCCTTAATAGCTTCTGCAGAAGTTTTTCTAGATGGGTGACTAATGATGATTAACCTAAATATTCATCAGTATTTTGCATGAGTGCACAGGGAAACGATTCAGTCGGCTTTGTGTAGATTGATTTTATTTACATTTAAATACTCTCACAATTTGAATCTCGTTTAACAGTATAAATAATGCTAAATTGGGGGGGAAGATTGTATGTGATTTGCAACAGATGCCTTAAAATAGCCTTACCTAATTGTAATAAATTCAAACACAGCACAGATTGTGTAAAGATTGTCGCAAATCTACCACAAATGATTATAGTTCAGACAAAGTATATATATTTTTTGGAAATAGTTATACTATTTGTACATAAATTTTATACACAAAATGAATGACTAGTTTGAAGGATATACAGTAGGTATATGTGATTATGTAATAACATCTGAATTTGATATATTTTATATTCATTTTTACCTTTTTGTAATTTGTTGATATTTGATATCCGTCCAAATCGTAAATCAAGTATTTTAGAAACTAGAAACGAAGACCTTTTTATATATTTACATATGTTTGACATTTAAATAATTTTATACCCTGCCTAGTTTATATTATTTTCTACATATCTACGAAATTTTTGAAGAATTAGAAATCCAGACCCTAGTAAAATATGATATTTTTAAGATCTGAATGTAAGCGAAACATGAACGAATACAGCAAAAAATGAAATAAAAAGATTAATCTAACAAGGGCGATGTCATCTATTTGCATTCTTCAGTCAATTTGAGATAAGATAATTTTGTTGGCGTAAGATTTAAAACAGATGTGCAATTTTCAAAGACTTGTAATGGATATTCTCAGTTTTTAGTTGCAGAATATTTCTACATGTCATAAGTATGGAACGCATGCAACCAAACATACAATTGTTGCAGTGTTGTAACCATAATTCGGATCCATTCTGATTTCTCCGGGTTCAAAACAGTTCACAACTTCGCATACATTAATTGAATTAAATCTAAATGAATAAAATGTCCCCTTTTGTGCCTCTCCATACAGACCCAGTGGCATTATAATTGAATTTAATCCATATTTAATGCCATAAATAATAATATCGTCGTACGCTATACAACCACAATGAACAGCTGTGAGGGTTTCTTGTCACAAAGGTCACGCCAAACATTAATAATTGTACAATTTTACAACGCAACTTTTTGGCACAGCGTTAACTAATAAAATTCTAAAATAGTCCCCTCAACAACAAAGGTAACATTGTAATTCTACAGACTGTGTGAATACAGCAGTGATCCAAGTAAGGGCAAACCATAAAATACTAAGTTTTTTTTTTTCTAATCTGGTTCACGGCGTACTGCGGGTCGTGCAGGGTCGCCAAGCTACATTTCTACGTAAATGGAATGTTCATGGGAGTTCATGCGATAAATGTACAAGATGCGCACCATCTGCTTCAGCATAGGGCACCAACGACTGCCAACCTTTATGTGAGTTTCAAACGCGTCCTTAATTGATTCAAACGCGTCCCAACATCAAACGCTGCATTTGTTTCTCTTGTTATTTTACTAAGGCACGTATGCTGCAAATGCTTTAAGTCAAGATGCATCACATCCACGGTATGTCTTATTAATGTGACTAATGGTGTCTCCGACGCAGAGTTCCTGAATATCAGCTTCTAAAACTTCTAACAACTTCCAACGAATACAAGCATCCAAGTTGCGCGCATGCACTGGGATTGAAAATGCATGAATATAGGTGGTGTACGTCGAGTATGCAAATGCATGCGTTCCATTGGAGTTACTCACTCATTCGCATCCGGACTTGTATCACTTGCATCTTACAAACGCGCATGTGTACATCGTGTACTTACAGCACTTTCAACGCATACATTTTCATCATTTCCAGTCCGCGCCTCGACCTCGTCGTTGAAACGTCGTGCGCGCAGTGCCAGTGCGGCGCTCGCTCCACGCTCTTGTCTGCGACTTGCGGCCGCTTTCACGCGCCGCGAAACGCGATTTAGAAAGGCGACAACCGCGGAAAGCGGCTGCCATCGAAAAGCATAGGTGGGTAGAGATTGCACGGAATTTACCAGCCGCTAACGACGACATGGCGAGCTTCAGAACCGTCTACGCTTTCGCACGCGAAATGCACCCGAAGACCGAAAAAGCCGACATTCAATATGGAACAGCTGGTTTTCGACTCAAGTAAGTTGTTTGCAGTGATTTGATTATAACGGAATTTTTAGTGCCTTATAAAAGAGAAAGGGCAAAGATTGCAGAGTGACCTTTATCGTGTTATTTGCACTTTACTTTATATTATGAACATATGACTTTATGTTATCATGTCTCCTCCCATGGATTCTATGATCTTTTTAGAGCCAGCAAGCTGGGATATGTTATGTATCGAATGGGGTTGTTAGCTGTTCTCAGGGCAAGATACCTCAAAGGTAATTAAATTTTATTATCTGTGCGACCATCACAGTTTATTGCTGTACCTGGCGCCTAGTGTACCCTTGTTTTTTTTTTTTGTCTAGTATACAAATGATGGTGATTCAAAATAGAATAGTGACTAATATTGATTAAACTTGTTTTAGCAACTGTTGGTGTTATGATAACAGCTTCGCATAATCCGGAACCTGATAATGGGGTTAAACTGGTTGATCCAGCAGGTGAGATGTTGGAGGCAAGTTGGGAGGCTTGGGCAACAAGATTTGCTAATGTTGGGTAGGTGGCATTCGTTTTTCCTTTTATTTTCTGCAGTGTAATATTATATTCATTGTTTGGTGTACATTTTGTTCACCGTATTAAAAATAAGCTTGTTTGCATGATGCGGCGCTTCCTGTTGATTTATTGTATTTACACGAATATTTCACAGACAATATTCCCATTCTCACATCGCGCTATATTTAAGGATTTATATTTATCTTCACTTCTCCCGCATCTTCTGCACCTTGTGCATGTGGTACATTGCAACGTATGCAACACCTTATACTTACCGATTTAAATTTAATACGTCTTATTCACGTTGTTCTTTATAGGCTTCGGAGAAAATAACAAGTTATTTCATTATATCTGTTGAATTGGTTCACTTTTTGATAATATCAATTATATACAAGTACCACCCTATTTAAAGTTTGATCAATATTTCAATCATCACCACTTAATCTACTTGCACCACTTTAGGCTATTTTAAATTGAGCATGCAACTTTCAATTTTCCCTTGGGACTAATTCTATTTTTAATTTTGGTTATAGTGATGACCAACTTGAAGGCCTGCTCCAGGAAATAGTCAAGGTATACGACCTTGACATGAATAACCGTGTGGAAGTATATATTGGCAAAGACACTAGGCCCTCAAGTCCATCCTTGGCAAAATCGTTAATGGACGGCGTGCTTGCACTCTCTGGCAAACCCATAGATTTCGGCATTGTCACCACACCGCAGTTACACTATTTTGTCAAGTGCAGGAATGATAGAACTTACGGCACGCCATCTGAAGAAGGATATTACACGAAATTTATCACCGCCTTCAAGAAGCTACGCGGCGATGATTTTAACAAGGGAAATTATGAGAATACAGTGTATTACGATGGTGCAAATGGCGTCGGTGCCAAGAAAATTAAATTTTTCCAGGAGCGCATCGGCGAAACGTTAGTCATCCGGAACTACAATGACGAGATTATTGGTTCTGGCAAACTAAACTATATGGTGAGTTCTCGTAGGTTTGTAGTACTTTTGTTTTTAATGGTGTCGTAAAGTTTAAAGTACCCGAATTAATTATCCAAAAGAAAAGGTCACCATACATTGTTACAATTTTATGCTAGTGTGGTGCCGATTACGTAAAAACGCAACAAAAATTCCCCAATGGCCTGCCAAGTGTGGCTAACGCAAGATGCGTGTCGGTAGATGGTGACGCAGATAGGATCGTCTATTATTATCAAGATGATGGTGAAAAGTTTCACCTCATGGATGGTGATCGGATAGCAACGCTCATTGCAGCATATATTAAGGAATTGCTGGTAGAAACCGGAATTGATCTCAACCTAGGTTTAGTCCAGACTGCATATGCTAATGCTGCGTCCACAAAATACATCAGAGAAAAACTTGTAAGTCCCGAATTACACTGTTTGTTTACAAAGCAAATGTAATGGAAAGGTTTTTTGTAAGCTGCTCGTGAATTTAGTTTTAAATGTATCTAAAATTAGCATGGCTTCTAATGTGGTTTTCCGGGGTTTAGAAAGTGCCAGTCGAATGTTCATCGACGGGCGTGAAACATTTACATCACAAAGCACTGGAGTTTGATATCGGCGTATACTTTGAGGCGAACGGTCACGGCACAGTGATCTTCAGCGAAAGGGCGAAAAATATGCTCAAAGATGGACTAGAAAACAATAGCAGGTACATTTAATTGAGTTGAATATCCCAACCTCAGCTTGAGTTTTCAAAGTTTTCAAAACAACTCGAGCATCGCCGCCATCTAATTGGATAATAATGATGAGACCATTATATTCAAACAAGTCAAACATAAACTATACATTAACATTCATTATACTATATGATTTATTAATGAGTATGGTTTAATAACTTTTAATTATGTATGGTTCCTAGTCTGACTGATAATCAGAAAAAAGCAACCACGCGGCTCTTGGCAGTCATTGACGTCATTAACGAGACGGTAGGCGATGCCATATCAGATATGCTTCTAGTGGAAACCATTTTGCATGATAAAGGATGGTCCATTCAAGACTGGGAGAAATCTTATCAGGATCTCCCTTATCGATTGGTGAAAGTATCTGTAAAGGTATGACGTTTATGCAATCAATGAGTGGACATTATACTTTGGGTATTTTTTATAGGATCGTAGTGTAATTACTACGGCAAATGCGGCCCGTACCTGCCTTACACCCGTTGGCCTCCAAGAAGAAATCAACAATTTAGTAAATAAGTACAATCAAGGTAGAGCGTTCGTTCGTGCATCAGGTACTGAAGATGTAGTGCGCGTTTATGCTGAAGCCGCGTCCCATACGGAAGTTGATAAACTAGCCGCTGAAGTTGCGCGAAAAGTTTATGAAATGGCGAATGGTATAGGTCCGCAACCTGAAATTCCAGCGTAAGCACTGCCAATTTCAAATATAGTTTTAACCCATCGTCATCCACATTAGTAACAATTTGTACCTCAATATCTTGTATAATATTTACTCTACAATTTAAAAGACATATGGTCAAATGTTGGGTGACTGGCTGATCAGAGACGCCAGTTATGAACACAATAACTTTGATAAAAACACATTTTTACGCATATTTAACTCACGCATTTAACAATGCCAACGAATTTACAACTACAATAACAAATCATGCATTTTCAGCGCATCTTCCATGATTATATTTGATCAATGAAATCGTATCTCTACGACACTAATTATCATGTATTCATAATGTTTTCTTGCCATTCCTTTGTTTAACGGACCAACGATCATGTATGTGCAAACATAATTACGTTGCCGTAACGCATCAACTACGCAACTAGTTAGCATCGTCAGGTACTTGAGTCTGAGGGCTAAAGTCAGTTGGGAAGATAATTCATGTTCTAATTTGCCTAGAATTGCCTACAGTTTGTTCAGTACAAGCTAAGAGCACACGTACTATTTTTGATTGTTAATTGTATTAATTTATGAAATGAGTGTGCTAAAGCAAAGACTTGAAAAGGTTCTCAATGTAGAAAACTGATAATAATGACTTTTATTGTATGTTGTTGTGCAATCATATTGTTTTATACGTTTTATCTTTATTAATGCTTAGTAATAACATCTATTTGGAATTGAATTTAAAATGAAAAGTGGAAATAAACCTATAAAATGTTGAATGTGGTGGAGTATTTCGTGGATTAAGTTTGATATGCGTGGAAAGATAGGTGCAGGTTTTTAAGTGATAACGTAAAATGTGTTTACATTCGTTTCACGCTCCTACTGGATATGTATGATTAATGTGCATTATCGCAAAACCAAGTACACGTGAATTCAATTGATTGCGTTGCTGTGTTAATATTTGTATTTTACGGCATTCAACTTGATCTTGAATACAAGTAGTGTCAAGCAGGAAGTAAAATGATTCAAAAAAATCATAAACTTACAATAAAATATCAAAAAAAAGATGATAAAAGTTAATAACGTAACTATCACTCGTCTTATAACGTGTCGTACAAAACCAATTTAAATTATGGTTTCCCATAGAAAATATAAAAACTAACCAATAATTTATACACGAATCTGTTTAAATTCGTGTATATTGTGTTGCCTTCTTTCCGCTAAACAAACACGCCACATAAAATTACTCTATTCCGAAAAACAGTGACATTAATTTATTCGACAAAAAATGATAAAGATATGAATATTTGGTGCCTTGCTGATCGAGTCAACACGAAGCACATTTAATAACAAAATGCCAAAACTAAAGCTATGCAACTGGGTGAACCAGATAGTGCCAGCTGATTTTGCATAAACATTTCACAATTTCATTATTCAGTTGTTTCGTAGGTTTCTGCAGTTACGTGCAACCGCAGCGGTCGATGCAACCTTCGCATTTAGCGACAACATATCACTATCATTATTGGTTTTCGACCCCGCGCATCCACACATAGTTGCTGCAGCTGGAAGCAACATTCGTTCGACACTCTCCAGCGTAATCAATCGGCCACCACATGCATAACTCTCACTTTCGTCCTGCGTCCGGTTGGTCGTTCTAGAAATACGATTGGATATGAGCGGATGAATGTGAATGCCAATAGCTCAGAATGCGCAACGACGCCGGAATATACTCTGGTTTTCTCATTAGTGCGAGACGCGTGTTGCGTTGGGTGTTGAACGGCGTGGTTAATTGACGTAGTGCTTTGGAACGCGTACGTTGCTATTTCTACGGACTGCGCATTCACCAAATAACAATATGTTATGAAGGAAATAAAAGTTGCGAACTTACTTATACATACAGTTGGAATAATTGAAATAAGCTGGTCAGCTTTCTTAGTTTATTTGAATTCAAAGGAACTGCGATGTCGACGATTATTGGAGGAATTGAAGGGTGAGCAATATTTTCCATTAGATTGGTTTATGTTTCTGATCAAAACATAATTACTCTTCATTTTAAATATAAAACAATTATACCATAAATATACCATTTTTTAAAATAAAAATTATGGGTGAATGGTTTTTATTCAAGCTGTTAGTTGTTTAAGTCTTATAATGTTAAAACATCACTTTGAATTATTCTATCTGCTAATACATATCTTTGTATAAAACGTGTAAATCTAAGAAAATCCGATACTAATAACAGTACATTATTTGCTTTTTCATGTTATTAGAAGTGTTTAGGTGTGACTTTAAAACAACAATACTAATATCATAAGAATTTTACTTTAGGCGCAATTCACTTACTTATTATCGCAATGTACAAAGTCAAAGCGTATGTTACCGGTAATGTAGAGTTATTGAAGGTAAACAAATATTTAACATACATTATTATTCAATGCTATATTATTTTAAAAGCACATGAAAATAAATGAAACAGACAATTATGTTAAAAAAAACTTAGATGTGTTTGTCATATTTATCAGTTGAAGTTGGGTCAACCATATCATACAGTTAATATGTAATTTCGAAATACTGAGATAACTTAGATGTGACGCATTTGACGTTGATAAAGTAAAGTAATTTAAAATGTTGTAATTTTTAGGGGTGCTACTCGCTCAACAATAGTTCTTATTAACCAAAATGGAGAAGTTCTGGTGGAGTGTAATGGCCCTTCCACAAATCACTTTCTACTTGGGATTGACGAGTGTGCCAAGCGCATCGCGGACATGGTGAACAATGCGAAACATAAAGTTGGGATCGATGCGACTGTTCCTCTAAAAGCTCTGGCAAATATTTCAGTATGTTTGGGATCAAGTGTTCTTAATATTTCATTTCTAGGGCTTGGGTCTCAGTGGCTGTGAGAATGAATCCATTAATAATGAATTAGCCAGAGGAATCGCAGAGAGGTATCCTAATCTTACACAATTGTATGCTGTCGGCAGCGATACGGATGGCTCAATTGCGACTACTTCCGATAATGGTGGCGTAACATGCATCGCTGGTACGGGATCTAATACGTTGTTGATTAATCCTGATGGGACGAAGTTCCAATGCGGGGGATATGGATACATGTTAGGAGATGAGGGCGGAGGTAATTAAACAAGAATATATTATTTTGCATTGAGTTCCGCATGCATTGTTTCTTTTTTAGTTAATAATTCTAATGGATCAATTTCTTATAGCGTGGAAAATATCTCATACTGCAATTAAATTTTGCCTCAACGATTTGGACGGCTTTGAAAGGGCGCCATATCCAACCGACTGGGTATGGCGCACTACTTGCGAACATTTCAACATTGAAACTCATATGGACCTCTTGGAGCACATGTACACCCACTTTGACAAAGCATTTATGGCTTCCCTTTGCAAGAAACTTGCCACAGGCGCAAATGAAGGTGATGCTTTAGCCGCACACATCTTTCATCTTGCTGGAAGAGACATTGCCAAGGGACTAGTAGCAGTAGTTCCCAAAGCTCATCCTTCGTTGACTTCTCGCGACGGTGGTATTCATATATTATGTGTTGGATCTGTTTGGCTTAGCTGGAATCTCCTTCAGTCAGGCTTTGTTGAACATTTGAACACGGTACATAACGTACGGGAATTGTCGCTTATGAAGATCTGTACGACCATTGCCGTCGGCGCAGCTTATATGGCTAGTGATCGACTTAAGATTCCTGTCCGGAAAACCTACAACAAAAATTATGAGGTGTTCTTTAGGTACAAGAGCTGTGCATGAACGAAGATGCTATTTAATATAAGAATTAACGGCTCTACCTAAACAGTATCTGCATTTAAAAGAAGATGTGATACAAATGGAGATTAATGAGATTTGATATGGTTCTACATTTAATTTTGAAGTAATATAAGATAAGATGTAACTTTTGAGAAATATTGCGGGTTTGTTTATTTATCCTCACATGTATAATCGAGTCAATGATCTAGTTAAGTGATTTGATTATATTTCTGTTGGTTTAGTGCATGTTTTATTGCTTGATTTGATAATGAAGATAAGGATAATAAAAACGGAATTCACTCAAATTACAAAGTGCCTAATGCATTTTCATTTTTGAACAATTATAAAATTAGTTTTATTTAGTAATTTGTTTCAGAATAACTGTTTGAGTGTTCAATATTGTATTGGCTGTAATCTGCTTAATTTGCAGCTGGAAATTTGAATTTACAAATGGGTAGAGCGTGAATAGGTTTGCTGTTTATTGTTATTTTCATTATTTTTGCTAAATAGCCGTATTGTGCATGATGCGTCTATACTAATTTAAATTAAACGAATTTAAAATAAAATGACAGATGACAGAAAATGTCATTCTCGATTTTGACAGGTCAAATGTTGCCTGAATTTTGAAATCATCTGTGCGGAGTTTTGCGGGGTTTTGCAGCATTTTACGCGTTTATTGTTACTTGTTTAGCTTCCACTTTAATGAAATATTAATTTACATTATCCGATGTATCTTAATGCCCCCATCAAATTAACAATACTTGCGAAACATAACGTAAACAACCACCGGCAGGAATTCAAAGCAGTACAAACCTAACCTGGAATCCAACATCGTCAACTTCATCTCGGAGTTACGTGTAATCGGGTGTAAACATCTAGTTTCTCTTTGCCCACGTAACAATCATCGGGCTTTCTAGTGCGATGATAAGACTGGCCTAGTGCAGGACAATTATGTTCAAGTTGGAATCATACATCACACCCATAATCTTAAGCTATGTTGATAAATACATTAAAAATTTTCGTCCCCAAGATTCTCAGGTATATAAGGAATTTTCTTGTGATTAATATCTATGGCCATGTTCTTTTTACCTTTACTTAAGGTATCGCTATGGGGCGGAGACGCCTCATTCCACAATCTGGACCTAAGGTTGGAAGTGCTTGAGCAGGAGTTGCAACTGCCATTCAGTTTTGTATCAGGACACATTCATGAGCTGTTGATTCATGTGCCATGGACAAAATTGGCATCAGAACCTATCACAATAACAATCAATACAATTGAATGTATTTTAAAGCTTCGTGGAACTGATACCACAAGAGTTAATACTGAAAAACTGGCTCAAGAAAAATTGAAGAGAAACCCAAATAAAAGGTATATAACATTATTACATTTATTGTTACATAGAAAATACTTGATTATATTTTAGGCAACAAATAGAAACCCCTCCTGGCTATGTCCAATTATTAATTAACAAAATTGTAAGCAATATTAGGATTTACTGCAACAACTTGATACTGAAGTATGTTGAGGAAGATATTGTGTTGTCTATGAATGTGAAATTATTAACATTTGAATCAGCAAATGAAAAATGGGAGCCTGCATATACAGGTAATACATACATTTATTATCTAAAATGTGTGCTTGCTAATGTATCAACATTATTTCAGATGTTTATTTGTCCCAGCTGTTAATGAGGAAGGTAATTGCTATAAATGATCTGACAGTTTGCTTAGATAAAAGGAATGCATCAGGGAAGATTGATGTGTATCAGGAGCCAATGCTTTATCGATGTTCGATGGTGATTCATTTTTGGAGATCAAATGTAGCTGGAAGTAAAAAATCATCAACGACAAGATGCGATATTTATTGCAATTCGTAAGTAAAATTGTAAATTTAGTAATTAAAACTTTTAGAAGTATTCCTTTCATTTGTGTTTCTTGATTAGAATGGAGTTTAGTATGACAGAACAACAAATCCCTATGCTTTTAAGATTGATACACCTATTGCAAGCATTACAACAGAAACAATTAAAAAGTGACCACGACATTTTTAGGGACACGGATGCAATGTCAGAAACCGGTTTGCTTTACCTTTCATTACCTGTTGATTCACTTGTAATTATTTATGCTTTATTTAGAATATGGGATCGAGAAACAATCATTCGCTGGTTGGGCATGGTCGTTCGTTCCATCTTTCCTCCCAGTTTCTCACGATGACATTGATTTTCATCAAATGCACAATCTTGGTCCTACCTTGCAAATTGGGTTTTACGTTGATACCGCTTCTCTGACGTTCAAAGTCTCGGAATCGCACAACGAGAAAAGCGGTTACTATTCTCAGCGTAAACTCAAATATTGGCCACTTCTGACCCTCCGCCTTCAGGGAATATTCACAGAATCGATTTTCCATGGTAAGCAGTGGTCACAAGTGAGTATGGGTATAAGTGAAATGGTGCTACTTCCAATCGGACAGTGCAGTTGTTCCATACAAGATGTTATTGACAACACGGTACCACTGGAATACCTCAAAGCCGGCCAAGTTACTGATTCACACAAAACAGATTCCTTATTCGATGTTGAAGCACCGGAAAATAAGGGCGAGAGGAATGTTTATCACGCTAATTGGGATAAGCATGTGCACAATACTACTGAGGCGGCTTTACTCGAACGCTCTCCTGCGTTAGCAATGGATTACCTATATCAATTAACAGTTCCGGATGATATGACAAGTGAGAATTTATCAGAATTGGGGAGCGATTTAGAGTACAGCAATATGTCCGAACGAGCACTCTTACGAGTTGTCATTGGTCCATTGAAAATGAGGATGTGTTCTGGGTTTCTCCATCGGATAAGTAGTTTAAGAGCTGCGGCATCTACATACGATTACCTTCCTTATAGTATTCCAAAGCCGGAACCGGAGTTAAATGAGTTACTACCACCTTCTGAGGACGATTTTGATGCTTTGAATGAACATATTCCCACTAGAGTCATGCAATTTACTTTCCTTGCACCTGTTGTGGAAGTTACACTTATGGATCATCCTTATTTTGAAGCAACAAAATATAATTTGTTTAAAAAGCGAAAAAAATTGCCTACACACCATTCACATACTTCTTCTACGAGTCTGCCAAATGAGGACCTCCCAAAAATCACATTCGAATGTCAGTGTTTTGATTTGAAAATTACTAATCCAATGTACACGAAAAGATTGGTGAGGACGACTTGCCAGCTGCCAGAACCACCGCAGCACATGTTTGACGCGTGTTACACTGAATGGTCTGCGAAAGTAATAGGGTTTTGCAGTAGGTTAATAATTAGCAAAAGACAGACCACTGTTTTAACTCCGAGTAATGCGTCCTACAAAGGTAAGACTGTTTTAATGCCGCAATATTGGATTGATCCTAACATTTCCCACGACGAGTGTTTGATTGAAGGGGAGAGCTTTACAATAACCGGCACAAATCCGAAAATTATAGTCTATGGAATGGTTTTGGATAAGTTTATCAAACGGGATGCCGAAGATTCGGTTAATTTTATTAATAATAGTTCTTTGATTGCTGATGCAGGGAGGACGCATGGTTTAGCATATTTAGAACTTTATGTTGAATCTATACGGTATAATCGGATTACAACTTTAACGACGACAATAATCGATGCATCTCTTGCCTCTATCAAAGCATTTATTATTGAACCAATTGATTTTTTAAACACGCCAGCGGATTCTGTGACTGCTTGCTTGATGTCACCTAACGTCTCTACATCGAGTTTCTATTCAACAAGGGAAATCCAGCAGGTTCTAATATTGTCAGGTCCTGAGAATGATGATGATTTTGAGTCGGCATCGATGGAGTGCTTGTTTACTATGACGGTGCAGGTGCCGCTATGTCCCGAGAAGCAAACACATCCGCCGTTGCTATTGTTTAATCTAAAGGAGATTAAAATGTGTGTGGATCCTCTTTTATGTAGATGGTTGTTGTATGCACCTAAAATTGCCAGTGTGAAAACAGAAGTGTTGTTTGAGGCATTGCCTAGGAAGCTGAGTCGTACATATTCCGATAATAGTGTTTACGAAACTCCGAGAAGAAGTAGAACTCCTTACGAATCAATTCATAGTAGTTTAGACCAAGCAACTTATACGCCAGTACTGAAGTCAATGAAATCGCAATCGCAGTCACTTGTTACTAAAGAAGAGGAAAGCGAGGAAATTGATGTAAATTAAACAACCTTATTACGTTAGATGGTATTAATTTGCCCGTAATTTACTTGCAGTACCAAGAAAAAGTATACAATTTCCTCAAAAAATGGTTTGATGTATGGAAAGGCCTTCTCTTTTATGGTGACATCTCCCAATGCACAATTTACTTCCCAGTGAAGTCTTTATCTGCGGTTGGCTCTCAAGGTATTCAACAAGCTGTTGAAGAAATCATGAAGAAGGAAAGCCCGCCCGATATTTTCGTGTTCACGCTGCCATCTGCAAAAGTCCGCAATTCTCTGCACAGAGACAATTTGAGCCAATACACAACCAAGTTACCTATTCTTCTCCCGGAAAATTTTTGGTCTTCAAATAAGTCTAGCTTCCCGTGGCATCTTCACATCGCTGATCTATCATGCTTTACATGGCAAAATGGCATTAAGGTAGATTGTCTTGCTCCTGTGTCCTTAACATCAACGGTGGGAATGTCTACAAAGTCTGCAACTAAACCAGCGCATGAAAGTGGCCAACTAGGGGAAAAAGATTATAAAACCATGGAGAATATCTTTCAAATCAACTTTTCTGGAAACAAAAGTGATATTGGAACGTTTGGTGTTTGTGTGCATATTGATATGACACCAATTGTTGCCTCAATATCAGAACCACAGGTGAATAATTTGGAATTTAAAAACGCTACTGAAATACTAAATATCAAATAATTATGTTCGCAGGTCTGCCTTATTGCTAGTATTCTGCACGGCCTGATTGAAGTCGCTTATAACATCCTCCCAGAACCTAAGGTTCAAGTGCTTAATCTAGAGACATTACCTCAAATTCCATCTACTCACGGTGGCTCCAATCTCTCACCTACCATATTAAAAGAAAGTGTAGACTCTATAAGTGAAAAACAACCACATGTTCCATCAGAAAACCCACAAATTGATAATATTAAATTAACTGCTTGGATTCAATGGACCATCACGCGTTTTACGGTAAACCTCCTTGCTTGTGACAACGCTACAAAATCACCTCAATTGGAAAGACGGAAGGGTTTGTGTCCAACAACCCCAACATCTAATTTGAAGTTTGTTATTGACGCAGAAGATATTGTAAGTTCTCTTGACTTCCAAAACGTTTACTTAAAACTTAAAAGTAAAATCGGTTCTGCGAGTGTTATGCACTATATTAAAGACAGGGACAATAAATGGCGTCCCGGAGATTTCCTCGGGTTAGTATTAAGGGTCAATGAGGAACCTACAACTAATGACAGACAGGAAGATACTAGTTTTGCAAGTATTACCGTTACCCGCGCGAGCTGCCAACACACTCATAGTTTATGGGGAGCTAACAAACACAAAAAGGCGAAAAATAAAAGCCAGGAAACTGATACCCAGGATGACACAAAAGAGAAGTTTATTCATTCAAGATATATGACTGAAATAATGCTGACCATACAACCTATTGACTTATTAGTATCGCCTGTTACATTGAAGAATTATTTTCTCGTACTTGAACCATTGCTACAGGTACCAGCTTTGTCTTCACAGCCAAGAAAAGCAGCATCAACGAGCAATTTCCATCTCAGTAATAGAAATTTACCCTTGACATACATTGAATTTAACGGGTTTAGAGTGATAATGCCCTCAGTAGATATGGGAAAAGGTAGTGGACACCTTCATAACACATGCGTCTTCCAAGTGAATAGGATTAATTTAACGCCGAGTGCAGTTAATCCCATATGTAGGATACCTTGTAGACCAGATATCTACCAACAGGCAGCCCAAGCAAGGATATTGAATGTACCAGGAAGTGAAATGGAGGATAGGCAGTATCAGTTGGATATTACAGGAATTTGTATGAACAGCGGTTCATGGACAGAAATAAGTCAGTTGTTGAAAAATAATAAGAACGTGTCTGTCTTGAAGACGATGCGTGAAAACCCAGCTTTGGAATGGAACAATTTGGGCAAAGGAAAGTTAAACTCTGGACCGGAAATAACATACTGGTCACTGATTTCTAAATTTGATATATCTGTAATTTATGCTCCAGCAATGATTTTCAAGAATGATATTATTTGTGGGCATTCAATTGAAGTTAATTTTATATCCGACATTAATTTCACCGTCTCCCTGGAGCAAATTAAATTGATCTTGGCTCTAACAGAAGAGACTCTCGGTGTATTTGATGTCCTGCTTGCAGAGCATACGGATACATCGAAGCCTTCTAAGGTGGTCTTTCCATATCCCATCTACAACTTTGGTATGGATTTAATCGATATCGATATTGACTTTGAGATTACTAAAGACTCCGGGGTGGAAACACAAGCATCTGATTTGAAAAGTATGGTTTCTTTGAAAAGTGGCAATCAGAGTACTTCCAGGAAGAAGAGCGAAGTTAGCGAAAAGAGTGTTATAAATCCCAGCACATCTTCTCCCACATTTGGAAAGTCTAATCATTCTACGACAGCCTCAGTTACTTTCATTCCATTAGATGTTTTAATCACGGGTGGAAAAATGTCTTTAGTTTTGTATGAGTTTGAGACTTCAAGGAGTGAATTTTATAAGGAGACTGAGATAGATAAAGGATACGAAGCATCCGAGGAAGAGAGTGTTGTCGATGAGAAGACTCAAGTGCGTCGATTTGTTCCTTTTCTGTATCTCTCATTGTCTCAACCAAATGCGTTTATGTCAGATACGCTAATGGGAAGAAAAATACAAATTTCTTGTTATGATATATGTATTAAGGTAAAGGGAGGAAATAGTCACAAGTTGATTAAAGGTATCCCCACTGAAGATGATTTTGGCACCCATCTTTTGGAAACTAAGTCCGGGGAGCCAAATGTCGATACAGGTGTATTACCGGCTTTCCTTACCTTGAAATGGAGTAAAGGTATTGGGAAACCAGCAACACTAGACGTCGAAATTGCTAAACCTACAAAAATCTTGTGTTCTTTGTCTCGGTGGTTACATTTGCTGCAGATACAAGATAAATTCTTTAGTAATATAGTTGTGCCACGAAGATCTGGTATCACATCTTCGGACAAAACAAGTGATTTGCGTGATGTAGATGTGGTACATAGTAGAAGCCAACATTCAGTAAAATTGAAATATGACCACTATCATAAATTCGAGATGATAAAACAGAAACTGAGAGGTTTGTCAATTGTAAATATTAAGCTATCTCAGATAGTCTTCGTACTGCAGACGAAGAATGATGTTGAAGTTTGTTTATCATTTTGTAACTTGACGAATAATCTCTCAATACAAAATCGGCCTGAAAAACTGCTCAATAATACATGCATTGATTGCATTACAATGAGTACGGTTGTAAATGGAGAAAGCAAATTGATTCTGAACCCATGGAGTATTTCCTTTGAAGTTTCTTTATTCTGGGAGTCATGGCAATCCATTAATTCAAGTCCGCAGATACAAATCTCTGCTGAGAGTGAGTCTATAGTTGTAGATATAAGTCCAGATAAAATTCTTTATATCCGAGACTTGTTTGATGATATTGGTAAATTTACAACTAGTCTTTCTAGAACTTCAGAAGGAAGCACCAGAAAGCTGAAGGAACCTTTTAAAGGGCCCGCCACCGAAAAAGAGCAACATTACAAAGATGACCTTAGAGCAGGCGCTTTTCATTACGTGGACTCGACGACTAACAATATTGATGAATTACCGTTACCATATCAAGTTGTGTTCTGGAATCGTAATGTGTCTGCGATGGCTTGGAGATATCCACAACCTAGAGCATTGACTAAAGTAAGGGTATTTCCGGTACCATTTAAAATCAGCACCGGAAATGAAGAAGACGAGCAAATATTGTGTCATTTGGAATACTGGTCGGATTGTCACGGGTGTTACAGAACATACACTCAATTTTATTTGTCGGAAACAGAGATGTGTCATTTGGAATTACCGAAGAACTACCCACAACCTGCAGTAGCGTGCACTTGGAGAGTGGTACTTACAGCGCCGACAGTTAAGGATTACCATCAATCAAGGGTTTTGATTAGTCCAAGAGCTTTAGCTGGATGCATACGAGTGGACTCATATTTTAACAAAACATTAATACCACAACTTACTTTGGCTTTGCACGTAGCTTCCATTAATCTAAACTTCATCAATTATTTCGACAAACGTGCTAATTATACAATGCCAAAGTATTTGAGTAAGTTCTATTCAGATCTGTTCATACCAGAGTATCAAACAATTTTGACTCTGACCATTGATAATACCAACGCCTATCTTGCTACGTGGAAATTGGAAATGGCTGTGTTTGATGTGAACTGTACAGCAAGGGTAGCTATTCTGGATTATGCCTACCTCACTCAGCAGCAATTAGTAGATCCGTTTGCATTTAAGATAGAAATCTCTCTAGCAAAGACAATAGGCTTAAATATTATTTCCCAACCAATTAGAATTTATTTTGGGGCTGGAGCAGCACACACATTGGCAGTCAGTGCTCAGCTCTGGAATGAAATATTGCAGCAAAGAAAGTTACCAGATGATCCAATTGATTTTGTTTTACTGACCAGATATGTCATTTGTAATGATACAAACTTGAATTTGAGATTTGGACAAGTTGGATTAGAGGACATTTTCCTACCGTCAAGATACTGCCATTTGTATTCTTGGAGATCCCAGAAGTGCACACAAGTGTTAAGGATAGCAATTGAGGAAAATAGGAATTTAATATGGTCAGAGCCCTTTAGTATATACGAAGATGGTACCGGAATATATAAAATGGCTAATGATAATACACAACTTATTGTAACTGTGAAATCGCTATCGGCTACACAGAAGCAAGTAATATTCTCGGGACAATTTCATATTAGTAATACGTTGTTGGAACACTTTGAGATGAAGGTGGTGCAAGCAGTGACAAAGGAAAAGGAGAGGGAATTTAAACTTACACCTAGTCACATAATTAGGGGCAAGAGTACTCCAGCGAGCATGCTCTTGGATTGTAGTAAAAGCTATTTCTTGAGGTTGAGGTTCTATGGGTTGGAGTCTGCTTGGTCGGGTGATATTCCGCTGTTAGAGAATACGAAATGTGCTCAACCCTGGTTAGTAAAAGGTAGGTGTAAATTACTATCAAACAGAAATCGTACATCTCCGATTTAATATATTGTATTTTACAGTGCCACTGCAGGAACGTGGACAGTTTCTTAGCATTTGGTGCCGTATTGTGGTCCAAAACTACCCAAAGGGTAAAAAAATCCTTGCTATGATGTGGCCTCTCTTCATGATACGTTCCAATCTTCCCATAAGTGCCAAAGTACACATTGAAACGCCAACTTTAAATGTTCATCTAGAGTCTACTGTTAAAGGTCATGGTGAAATGCAGCAGTTGTATTGTCCCGGAACAATTGATCATTCACATCAGCTTACATTCCAATTGGAGTAAGTTATTTGTCTACACTTTATCGTCAGAGTGTTTATATTAACATAATAAATTTCAGTAACGCTTTATCCAACTCGAACCCATACGTTCCACTGAATTACAGTTTGGTAGATCAAAAACAATTCTTTAAAAAGACTAACCATGAAGACATTGCCGAGATTTTAGCTGCTATTGATGAATATGACAAACATCCGTGGCCATATTTCCGGGATGATTATGAGGATGTTGACTTTGTGGCCGACGATCAACCGCTTACCCATGTACAGGTGGGTTTTACCATGGAAAACATTTATTAAATTGTAAACCGTTAATACATTTAAAGGTGCGTTATCAAAATGCTACTCCACATTCAAGCGCCCTTCTTGTGGAGTTATTACCATGGTCCCTAATGATCAATATGTTAGGTTGTCAATTGGCTATTTTGGTCAATGAAAAGGAATTGTGTCGTATAAATCACAATGGAATCATTACACCTTCAAAGCTGGAAGACACATTTTGTATAGGAGTTGGTCTTGGGAGTACGTGGAATGTATCAGGGCCTTTGCAATTAGCGAAATCCAATTGGTCCCAGGCTTTTTACATGCCCTCTATTACTGGTACCATTCCATTTGATGGCCATATCAAAACCATTGTACATTGCGAACCATATGTGAGTACTTTTGTATTATAAAATTTAGGAACTTACGTGAGAAATATTATTTTACATATTTCACAGATTTGTGTTGTTACAATTCTAAGCAGCATTTACAACGAGATTCGTTTACTACGTATTACATCATCACATGTATTAACTAATCATTTGAAGATGCAGCTATATGTTATTTGTTTTGCTGTGCCAGAGAATAAACGTTGCGTGAATATTCCACGACAGTGTGATAGGCATGCTTTTGTTTTACCTCCCCAATTGGACAAAACGTATGTATGCATATCTCATTTCTATTTCTATCACCAACCATATTTATTATTTTTTACATCCTGTCTTTAGGAACAGTGGGATACCAGTAATGCAATGGCTCCTGTTTGATGGCCATAATTCCAACACTGACTACGCCTTGTATGTCTCATTTGCAAGCAACTTCCGGCATGGTTGGTCATGTCCTATCCGTGTGGATAAATTCATTGCCCGAAGAAGTATTGCAGTACCGCTTGAAGCCTACAGCGTACCTATTGTCCTGGTCGCACAAGAAGCTAAGGGACAAGTATTCCTCGCAGTGCACCATGACCTGCATCCTCAGTTACTGGTGGAAAACAAATGTGGCACTAAGATCTTCTGTGCACAACTTAAGTCTGATCAATCCAAAATTGCCCAAGACTCCGATCATTTCAACTGGCTATGTACTATTGGTAATCAGGAATCGAGTTATTACAGTATGCCAGTCGTTTCCGAAAAGTTTCCAGAACTTCCTCCTGTGAATTATGCGGAGATGTTAGTTCTTGCAGCAAGTGATGAAAGTGAATTGGAAAATATTGTGTGGTCAACACCCATTAATGTGACGAATTTCAACGATCAGTTCGTCCGCATTCCTTATCATGGTGATGTGAAAGCGGTGGTTGAATACACAGCACATGTCATTAAAATCAGGATAGAATCAGTAAGCCAAGTTGAAATTAGCGCCAGAGATATCCGCGTTCGTTTGACGCTCCACGAAAATGAAACTAAGATGTTACGCAAAGAGATTGGTTATCAAGATAGTGCTGCAACAACTGCGGCAACTTCCTATTTTAGTGCCGAAGATTCAAAATCATCAGATGGCACTGACAATTTATTACTTCTCCGACAGGAATCGTTCCCAGATTATTCTGATTGCGAAGATGATTCCACATCAGGTGACAATGCAGTGAGCCATAATGTTATTAACTTTAAGTCTTTCTTCAAAGGATTGACTTTTACATTAACTGGAGATTTGGAAAATGGCGGCGCTGAGAAAAAAGAAGTAATTAGTATCACATGTGATAATATTGCCATCACAGTCCAAAGAGCGGAAATATCACAGATTGTACTTAGTATATCAAATATACAAATCGATAACCAATTGTTTGCCAGAGGATCTTACGATTTTCCAGTTATTCTGGTTAGTCAAGAGGAGTGTGCGGCAATTAATTTAAGGGGATTTAATGTTCCAATTAATCAGTTGGTACATGAGGCACAGGAACACAATGTGTTTCGCATGGAAATGAATGTAGAAAATTGGAGAGATGCTTTCTTGAATGAAAATATAACAGGTAAATTATATGTATGTTTTGGTCATAAAGAACTTTTTGTAATTTCGATACTTAATTTTTAGATGTGCGAGACATCCATATTAATGTGCAACCCATCTCAATCTTTATTGAAGATATTTACTTATTAAAATTGGTGGAGTATCTAACAATTCTGCAACCAACCAAGTTAGTCATTTGGCCTCCTAGAAAACATTCATTGAACTACAGAGTTAAATCCACATGTGTTCCTGTACCGCTTCATCTAAAATATGGTTCAAACATGTTAGCTCGTCCAGTGCGTCTTAAAAACTTCAGTATTGATGAGATTTCAATTTTGCTCTCCGTCCATGCGTCTGTTAAACTATACATTGCTTTGGATCAATCACCATTGCATTTTGGAAAGTTTGATAAGAAACGTCTATTTACTACCTATTATAGACTGGGCCATGCCATGACAATGCATTATATATCAGGAGCCATTTTTGGTGCAGGATGGGTGGTCAGTTCGCTGGAATTAATTGGAAGTCCCGGCGGATTGGCAAGAGCAATGGGCTCTGGATTGAGGGATTTCGTAAGCCTTCCGTATCACGGATTGGTTCAAGGTCCCTGGGCCTTCCTAAGAGGCGTGTCGTATGGTTCAGCGAGCCTTATGAAGCATGTAACGGCTGGGACTCTGCAGTCTGTAACCAAATTGGCTTCCAGTGTTGCAAGGAATTTAGATAGGATGACACTCGATGAAGAACATCTTAAAAGAACGGAGGAATCTAGACGCCAGAGACCTCAAGGTTTAACACAGGGATTTGTTCAAGGATTAACTGGATTGGGTATTAGTTTATTGGGTGCGGTTGGAGGAATAGCACACCATCCGCTGCAGAGTGTCATGGCGGAAGGTGCTACTCCAAAATCTCTTGTAGCAGGAGTGGGTAGGGGTATAGTGGGCGTTTTTACGAAACCTTTGAGCGGTGCGGCCGAGTTGGTAGCCCTCACCGGTCAAGGTCTTCTGCAAGGTGCTGGTTGGAATAAGCTTCCTGAACCTAGGATGACACCAACACTGAATCATATCTTCTCATCAACGAACTCCATTGTTAAGTACAAGTGGAAGTTTTTACAGACCATCACGCAAAGCAATATTTTATTTGTCACTGAAGCAACCGCTATTAATAATGTTGCACAGTATGATGCAGTAGCACTAGTGTTGACTTCTGAAGCATTGATCATTGTCGATATCGATGAGGATATGACCCAGCGAGTGCTAAGCTTGTCGGAACTTTCTGGCACCTATAACAGCGATCCTACCTTATTGTGTCTCAAATTGGAGCCGCCCAAAGTTGTTATAAAGATTGTTGAAGACGATGTGGTGCTTGAAATGGATCCGGCATGCAGGGCTAGAGTCGCTGACTATGTACGAAATACCGTTGGGCTCATACCAGTTGATCGGGACAGCCCCGAACATTCAGAGATGAGTATATCGCCAGATATATCTCCTATTGGGTCGCCAGGACGACGATCGGATGAAGCGACAATGATGACGTACTATGTTAGTCCACAGAGCAGGAATTATTTCCTGTCTCTACTTGCGTTGGCTAAGCAGCAGACGGAAAACTATTACTTTCCAGTATTGTAAAGTGGTCGAATCGAAACGGTAATATGGAAAGGGCATTTTATTTTTCTGATTTTCGGGAATTAATTTTTAATAAGCAAACAAATTGTGATAAGACTTATGTATGATTAAGTCTATTTTATAATAATTATTATAGGTCACTTCAAGCTACTCTGATTTTTGGTTCAGCACTTTCAAATTGTTCCTATTAGTGATTCCAACGCTGGTTCATTCAGCTTAAAATATTAATGCGGTCTGCATTTACTTTTTTCCATTGATTGTTTTCAATTAGTCATCTGATTATGACTTTTGACACATCTTGATTAACAAATTTCACCTTGCAGTTGCCACAAATATTTTGTAGTTGAAACAAACACGGCCGACAAAATATATGCTCACACACCGCAATGCTATATAAATTATCATTACATTTACACTTATCACATATCGTTTCATCGATCTTATTCTTGTTGTCAATTGTCTCTTCCTCACTTTTTGTAAAGCAAATGAAACGTTCGTTACTTACAACTTTTGCGATTGCATCATCTAAATTATTACTAGTACTTGAGCCACTATTTGGTTGATCTTGGTCACAAGCAAGTCTTGGTCTTTTATGAGGTGAGCCTGGTGGTTCTACACATAATTTGCTTGAATAATTAGTTTGCCTACAGTGTATATCACCATAAATAGCTTGTCGTTTGGTTTTTCCGGAGCCAAGTGTACGCCCCACTGACTTCAAGACATTTTGATCATTGTTTTTCAAAAGGAATAGGTCGATTCTACTTTTTAGAGCTGAATTGAAAGCAGGTTTTCGATTCGGAAGAAACTCTAATCCTGTGAAAGGGTCACAAGGTTTCCTTCCATATGATGCATCATTGTTAATACATTTTTCTAGTGTTCCATTATCAATTGTGTTACCGCTGGGTAACGTCATTGGTAATGCCATTACTTCAAACGTTAATGCATCCTTAAAATCATCAGGAATTGTAAAATCTGAATCTTTGTTCTTTAGTAAGATATTATTAAGTGAATGAGCATTGTTTGTTGTCATAGTTTGATTGGTATCAATGCTTTGCATCATTATTTTATTAATGGTTTGTCTTGTTTCATCTGAGACATTTTTGGCAACAAATCCCCAGACTTCAATCATTCCTATGCAGGGCACAGACCTTGAATCAGTCTTTAATATTCTAATACATAACTTATTTGTATTTGTGAACACTCTATGCTGGTATGATTTAAAATATGCCACATGATAGGCATTAGCAGCTATTGGAATGTTATTTTTATGATAAAACTTAGAATCACACATCAATAGGCCTGGTTTAGATTCATCATAAATTTGTGTTCCTAGGGATGTTAATGATCCCAAAGAATCAGCAGCTAAAACTTCAATACCTATGGTTTTATGTGAGCCCAAAGTAGTCTGAAGTTTAATATATCGTACTTGAATGTTGCATAGAAATTCACATTTTATGTCCACAGGTGGCTTTATCGATGTAAAAGCCATGAAACCACGAGCACGCGTTCTAAAGTCTGGGCTGACGAGATTGCTTACTTCATAATCATCTAAAGCTGCAGCCAACGTTGAAACTTTTGGTGATAGTTTTGGGTCGAGGAAGTTGTACATTTTGGAACTGTAACATTTATTTTATAATTGTGTACAAAAATGATCTAAAACGTTCGATGTTCGCTTACACTGAATTAAGGTTCAAAATTAAACAAGTTACTCAGCTTCCTTCCATTTGTGCGTATCTTTTAAGAGTAAACCAAGTTAAACAGACCAGTGAAACTCTTCAAGGTGTGACCTGCTCTTAAATCGTAAAAGACGTAAAACTTATGAGGTTAAAGTCAACAGAAAAATGGGAACAATGTAATAAACGATAAAATGTTGTATAGAGTGAGTATCTATGATTAAATATCAACATTAAAACACATATTCTTATCGTTATTCTTATATCCTTTATTATCCTTATATCAAATTCAATTTAAAATTTGAAAAATTTTGTTGTACCCCACTAAGTTTTGACATTTTGACAGTTTTCTAATTTCGTCCTTTGAAAGGCAAATTTATCCACCTGTACCTATCGGCGTCGCATGCCTTTCTAAATAAGAAAATATATTGTGAAAAGTTCTCAAAATACATCGAAATGGTTAAACTTACTGCAGAAATCATCCAAAACTCCATGCAATACATAAATCCAGTTAAAGATCGAGAATTGGATCTACGAGGTAAACAAATTTTGTTTTTTAACCAAAAAATAATCGTTTACATAGTACTTTACATTTGTTTGTTTGTTTCTGATTGCTGTTTTTCTTGCTCTAGGGTACAAAATACCAGAAATTGAAAATTTAGGTGCAACAGGCGATCAATTTGATACAATTGATTTTTCCGATAATGATATTCGTCGATTGGATGGATTTCCATATCTCAAGCGACTCAAATGTTTGTTGCTAAATAACAACAGAATCATGTAAGTTGCATTAAGTGGCATTAAGAATAGCTTTTAATTTTTTTTAATACCATATTAAGGAGATTATCTGAACACCTGGAGGAACACATCCCAAATTTAGAAACTCTTATTTTAACTGGAAATCAAATTGAGGAGTTGGGTGACATTGATCCTCTTACAACACTTGAAAAGTTAACATCATTGAGTTTACTACATAATCCTGTTACTGCAAAGCAACACTACAGACTGTATATTATACACAAGTTTCCAAACTTAAGGTTACTTGATTTCTCTAAAATTAAACTGAAGGAGAAAAATGATGCCAAGGCTCTTTTCAAGAGTAAAAAGGGCAAAGAATTGCAGAAGGAAATTAAAGAAAGAGCTAATACTTTTGTACCTGGAGGTGAAGTACAAAATATTGCTAAAAGTAAAGGTATTTGTATAAAAGTGTACAAGATATTTCAGATTATTTCAAATGTTATAATTTTCTAGGGCTTACTGATGATGAAGTTGAAAAAATACGAGAAGCGATTGGTAGGGCTGCGTCATTGGATGAGGTGGAACGATTGCAACACTTGCTTGAAGTTGGTCAAATCCCTGGGGGTGATGTGGTGCACCACAATGGAAAAAATGGTATGTAATATTTCTATTCTTAGTTATAAGAAAACAATACAATAAAGGGAACAACGTTTCAGGAATAACAATGGAAACTATGGAAGTGGAGAATGGTACAGAGTAGCTATAACTTCCTAGTGCAGTGAGTAAGTATTTGGATAAAAAATTTAGTTTTATAATTTTATGTAGTTAGACAGCTGAGTGTTAAAATTAATTTTCAAGATAGTCTAAATTGGCATACAAGAAACAGATTTAAGTTGATACAATGAATATGATACTACACAACAGTACTAATGGGTCATTTAAATATTTATTAATTTGTTTATAAATGGAAAAGTTGAAATTTTGATTTTGAGCCTTGTGGAGAATGCGATTTTGTTACTACATTTTTGTAATAAACAAATTTAAACCGAATCGTTGATGACAGTTACAGCATCTTGTCACCCGTCGCCATGCCATTGTCAAATAACTTAGTTATATACCATTTTATAAATATTTTAAAATCAAGTTAACCGGTTTCACATATTTATTTTTTGTTACCAAGGTAATCTTTAAAAACGCATTGTGTTACTTTATTTATTCTCAAAATTCGTCGTGGCGTGTTCTGGCCAAACCAAAAATTCCTTGCTAAATTTTTCAAAGTAGACACAGTCCTCCGATTATCAAAGGTGAAATTATTGGCATCCTACGTGTTTTTGGAAGAAGCTTTTCCCATATCTGGATTCCGAGATATATATATATATATATATATACCGCCCTGCGTTGACATTGGAAATACAGAATTGTATGTATAGCTACTCAACACATTTAAGATGGGTGATTGCTGTCCTTCAACGTGCTTCAAGTACTGCTATTACACCGCATCACAGTGTTACGTACCTGTCGAATATTACGTTCCGATGAACTGTTCCGTCCCGGTACGATGTAACTTGCAATATGGCAGCCCATCAATTCCTGGATGCCCATGCCCATGTAGCTGCAATCCATGTTGTCCCTAATGTCAGCAAGCATTGATCGAATCATGAGGCATATGCTGAGGATGAAAAAAACTAGGATTGTGGTGTTTAAACATTTGTGTTGTCTTATTTGTGGCTATTCTAGCCAATGTGTGTCGTACTGGTCGAGTCTGTGTCCTGTTTCGGTCCTATGGCTTTTTCTCCTCAGATAAATTATTTATCATCGTGCATCGTTAATTTAATGCTCATGTATTTTTTGATTTTGCCATGTTAACCGAAATAATAGCGTTAATAGAAGCAGCTTGTTTTGTCTTGATTTGGGGGGGGGGGGGAGATCATCGTCATCTTATGCTATTGACTCCTGTCGCCACGTTGCTTTCGTCTCTCGTTATTGCTTCTTAAAAAGCGCGTTAGGCTTAAATTTTGGTAATTCTCCTATTTTTTGCGAATTACGCTCCAAAAAAATTGCATTTTGTAGCCGAAAAACTGCGCTTAATAACCATTGCCAAGCGAGTTTTCTAAACCTATTAAAAGTATCTCAGACTAAGGCTCAAGCTCGGAAATATATATGTTTGGAAATAAGACGATAAATTAAATTTTAGAAAAGAATTATGTAGCGCAATTGCAAGAAATGAGTTAATATAAAATAAACATTTGGTAGTCCTAAAAGTTCATCATATAAAAAAATATTCTTCAACTTCATGTTTCTAAATAATTCCATTCTTCTGCGACTACATCGCATTGCATTCGATCTCTGCAGCCACGAGCAGGTACTGGAGAAGTCCGTCGTACATAAGTGGGACGGAGTGGTTACTATGCGCCGTAATTTGTGCTAGAACGGACGCACAATAGAAAAGCCGGCAGATTTAGCCTGCGTGACTCGCCAGGTAAGCGAGATGTGCGAAACTCGCGGTTTGTTATTGTTTTGATTCGGCGCTGCCATTAAAATACGTTCAATACGTAAAACAGTTCTTGTCAGAACTACCACATCGTTTGAATATGAAATAACTTTACGTTTAATAAATTTGTTTATGCTTTCCAGAGCTACGATATGTCTTTGTTAATTAAAAACTCCCGTGTTGGATATATGGATATAGTACGTTTTTAAAATAGGTGAAAAATAATGATAAATAGGTAATACGAAACTGGCTCCATAAGAAGATTTGGTGGTCTAGTGGCTAACGCTCTCGGTTCGAGTCCGAGGGGTCTTGGGTTCAATCCCGGAGCGCGGATCCACTTTTCGACCAAAATCTAATGACCGCAAATTACATTGCGGTATAATGGCATCTCCATAAGAGCAATGTAAATCAGTGCTTCAACCATATATAAAATATATGGAACAGAATAATACGAAATATACAAGAGTTAGAAAGATTCGAAAAAATTGAGGGTGCCGGAAAGGCGCAGGAATAGACGAGGGCCAAGCCAAGCCTCCCTGAGAAAAAGGGAGGCCGCAGTTTTGAATTTTGTAAGACAGCTGTCTTAGAGATCGCGCGCAGCGCGATCTCTTTAACGACTTCGCCGGCGGAGCCGGCGAAGTC
>JAODGC010012902.1:126208-139687 GCA_027574925.1 Ecitoglossa quadriceps | reverse complement strand
ATTTGCAGCAGCATCAAGGCTGCTAGATATTCTTTGTCACACCACATTCATCATTTGAATTCATCGAGGAGGTAGCAATAAATAGAAGAAAAGAACTTAAATTGCTAACTGAGCATAATTAGACAATAGTTAAGAATTGATTGATATTGAGTTGTTCTTGATAGTTAATAGTCTAGAATGTGATTCAGATGAGATGAGGTTAATTTTTAAGACATCCATTTTACTCAAAGATCATATTTTAATTATCTGTCATAGAAAATAGAAGCCTTGAAGTAGGTTTTAAATACAAACATAAATAAAGACAATTTCTCGATATTCAGTGCCTTGTACTTATTTGATAATTTGAATATCACACCAAAAACTAATCTATTTGTCTTGTAGACACTGCTTTCACTTCTGGATATTTCTCAATGCACCAAACAAAGAAAGGAATGGGTGCATTTAGTTACACAACTCAACACACAAGTGTGGAATGCAAGTTGAGGTTATATCCTTCCTCTAACCTCAAATCACCAAAGCAGCGCAGCGCTACCCAACGTGAAACTCAACACTTCAAGACCAATTCTCAATTATTACAAAAATGACTAATGCATGAAATATGCTAATACAAACACAAAGCATGCGGTAAAATTAATTAATAAATTACTAATATGGGAATATTACTAATTTAATTAACATAAAAGACTGATTAATTTTGAGGCTAGTCTGTTTCAGGTATTGCGAATAAACATATCAGGAGGTTGTGAAGGAAATAGAAAAAGAAGCGCTTGACGTAAAAGGATGAATATGGCGTTATTAAATTGCGAAAGTGCACCGCATATTAAAATAAATAATGTGTCTCGGCCGGGTTGTGAGACGTAAATGAAAAATTCAAATGACATATTCAGGCAACCACTATGACACCAGCGCCTTCACCATTCTTACTTACAACTTGGTATTTAAAATATACTCTTTCTTATCACTCGGACCAATCCTAAACCTAGACCTTTCATAATTAATAATCATTTGCCCATATTCATTGTTCCGAAAATAATTCCACTTGCCTATATCCTTCAACAATGTCACCTAAACCTCATAAAATCGCAAAGTAATCTCCCACACCACTTGGTTGCCCAATGTTCCTCGCCATTTGTACCTAAAGTGTGAGTAGTGCTCACCTCAGCCTGCTATACCCCTGCTGGTGATGAGCTATGATGTCACTCTGGCGCTGGTGCACAGTGCTGTCTTGCTGGTTGCAGCTATTTTTTTCTTGTTGGCTGCGCATTTTTTCGCGCCGAATGCATCTCTCTTTGCCGCCGCCCGCATGCACCTTCATCACAACGCGATGCACGCGGAGCGCGACGTAGAAAAGTTTAATTTCCCAACGGTTTTAGTATAAATAAAATACGTGCATTAATTTTGATATTTTGCTATGCCAGCACCGAAGGACCGACAAAACTGCTTTAAAACTACCCCTCCGCGAACTGTGAGGTGGAAAAAGCAGGGAGAAAGAGACGTAACTTTTTGTTGGTGATAAGTTTTAAATAAGAATTTAATATCAATAACAACAAACTTATGTGGTACAACAAAACAAAGCAATCAGCAATAAGTTGTCAGTTTTTTAGAGATATGATATAGGTGATATTAATTTTTGATTTGAATTACAGCCCCAATGATTTACAAATTGCCCTGTATATCTTCTACATAGAATACCTTATAGAATATAAATATATTCCCTTGTTGGTATGAGAGAAAAATGTTGTTAGCTAATGCGCTCGCACTTCATCAGCCCAACTTCCTTTTATTCCTATTTGTTGGAATTTGTTTTCCTTTTCTCTGTTCCATTTCCCTCTTCTAGTTTGTTTATGTCTATACGATGCATTTCATTTCTCCGCCGCTGTGTGTAACAAAGTCGAAGAAAAAAGGAAGACACCGAAAATGCCGCTCTGATGCCAGGGCGGAAAAGTTACGCGACGAAAAATTGCACGCCCCAAACTAATTATACCGAGACGCAAGTGCACGTCGAGGTGGAATTTTCAATTTCGCTTACGTTTCACATTTGCGCCGTTTGCGATGGCGATAGCACGTTGTAAGTTAACCTAACTCGTGGCGGAGCAAAATGGCGCATACCAAGACTATCTCAACGACCACAAACTTACCTGAGGCGTTTAAATATTAATGCGGTGTTTGGATGAAAATTTTATTGGCGACAGTTTAGTGCAATACAAGTTTGGCTCTGCCGAAACTTATATTACTTCTTGATGCTTATCATTTGAAGTGGAATGGAAGTAGTAGCAATGTAATCGTAATTTAAGATTGAAAAAAATAGCACCCATTTTGAAAATTTTTCTTTGTGCTGTGTTCAATGTCTATCTGAGAGATGACTACTTCACGTAAAAATGCCACTTGGATTATGTTTCTGGTACTTATATGTTGCGTGCTATTATCAATTAAGCTGGATAAATTCGTAACTACCCCAGCATCTTCTCTGCATCTCCTCTGTATTGTAAAGAAAAACCAGGTAAACTTGCAAAGACCTACGCTTTTGTTTAGTTACTTGTATTGTATTAATTTGTATACCTCCAGAGTATATTGTTATTTATTTGTTGCAATTCGTTTGCGCGCTGTGTGCAAAAGGAGTAAACAACAAACAGTTAATTAAATTCGCGTCCTCGTTGCTTTTCACGCCTTTCGCGCAGCAGCAGCCAGACGGCGAATGTACAACAGAAAAAAAGTCATTGAAAATTATTTAATGCCCGCCCGAGACAAAGAATTTCGCTTCAATGCCGAACGTGTTCGAGCGCTTAACTTCCTCGTTTCGTTTTTCGCCGCATCGATTTTTTTTAGTCGCTCCCTATGCGATTAATTTAATCGATTTCTACCTACACAGCTTGGTCTATTCCATAATATACAATGTGCCACATAACTTCAATTACGGATACTAAGCAAACTTCTACTCCAAACTGTTTAGCATTTTTCGGGTTTGAAATGATGAGTTTTCCACTTTGTTGGTAAAGGTAGAGGTTGTACGTTTGGTAAAGGATGTATTCAGTTACGAAATTTGCAAGAAACGCAATAAAATATGATCACCATTAAGAAACAATTCTTGTTACGCCAGCCATGCCAGTCACAGTTGTTGTAGGTTATGCGCGTTTAGATGCCAGATTACCAGTCCTGTAAGGTAATATTCGCGCGACCTTGATGTCGCTAATCGTTTTAGAATTATTCGCCGCGTCGCAATTATAAATTTTCTTGCGGCTGCGGTGCGTTTTTTCACTGCTCGCCGTGCGCCCAATGAAAAGTGCGCTGTTTTTCTAAAGAAAACCTTGATGTCGACTGCTGGCGCAAATATTGCCAATATTACGAATGTTCGAATGAGTTGTGAATGCGTTGGGAATATGTTGCGAAATTCCAATCAATTGGCGAACACACCTTGCGAATTTATTATATTGCTGTGTGTTTATTATTGTCTGCGAAAGGACAGCCGGATCGATAAATCACATTATTTATAGCAATGCCACAAACAAATATTACCACTGTCAAAACCAAGAAAACTGAAGCGAGCTTTATGTTTCGTTGAGGAAGCGAGAGGGAACTTTTGCAGTTCGATAGGCAACTCAATACACACCATTTGATAGTCATACTTTTTGGGTCAGTATTTAGTAGTTGGTATTGATTAGAACGTTAATGGGTCAAATCACCCTCTTTGAATCTCTTTGACCAGCACCCAATCCCATTCCCTCCGGACATATTCAATCTCCACATATACAGTGTGTTTCCTTATACATCCCAATATATTCCAATGAAATGCTATGTATGTTTGTGCGCTTATTATCACTTTGTGCCATTGAAGCAGACATTTTCTAGGTAAATAGAAAAAACTGGAGTGATAAAGGGCAACAATCAATGAGCGTGCATAATGAGCTGCACAGCGCACATCGCTGGATGCACCTGTAATTTTAGAACACCGGAATACGCTCTGGAGTGCAAGGGTGCAGCAGAAATGAGGGTTGCAGGGCTGTGTGGTCGAATGCATTCTCACCCACAAAATCAATTTCACCAGTTGGAAACTAGTTTTTAATTTAGCAAACAACTCTATTCCATTTCATCCTATTCTCGTGCCACTTCAATCTGCCTTAGTGTTTTAAATATAAAACAAAATTCTTTCCGCAGAAAAAATCCAATTTAGGTTATGAAGATGTGTCAAATGATGAGGGGTTGTTGCTGTGTAATGGAACAATCATCCTAAGCATCTGTCCATCTTCACTGTCCTATACGCTGATTTTTTCATTCTGTTTGCATCGAATCCATTGATATCTGCATAAACATTGCCGCCGTGCACGCACCCTTTTACATTTCATCTTTCTCCGCGTGAGGAATTGCGTTCCGCATTTTGTTTGCGTCGCTTTTGTTGCGCTCTGTTTGATTTTCCAAAGCTATCCGCGTGTTTGTATATTGGGTTGCCTACGCAGTATGCTTTCAACCCCTGCAGCTAGAGCACCTCATCTGCACAACCTGCAAACGTGCGTGCACTTGATGCACGCATGAAAAGCGCAACAGAGCAAAGCAAACGAGCATGCATAGGGGATGTGTGCATCGCCTATTTCCGCAAGGGAAAATATTTATAAACAGAGGTGCACAAGGGGGGAGGGGGGGATGTTGGTAAAATATGGGGTAAAAGTTGAAAAAACTGGAAATATAGCGAAAGAACGACAAATTTGTAGGAAACATGTGAAGATATTACTAGGCAGTTAAATAAAATTTAAATATCTCAACAATCAAGCAGATGTTATCATGGGATAGGAATATCAAGGGAGTATATGCAACCAATCCTACATTTTAACTTCCTCGTGACCATTCGCAAGCACCGAGCATTCACATACAATGAGGGTGAACAGTGAACCATTCCGTTCCACCATTTGACAAACTACAAAGCACACAAGCACATAAAGTGATGCAAACCTTAAAGAAGACAATTATGAAAAAAGACACAATTCACTTTGTTGAATTAAAGTATTCACTTCAATTATCTCCTCAATGCAGGTGAATTTTAAGCCAATTCCAATTGCAACTGCGTCAATTGAAGGCGATTGTAATTACCATCACCACTACCAATTGCAATTTGCTCGCGATCGCAAATGGCAATTCAGTTCCGTTCTTTTTTTCTTCTCCACACGCGTGAAATTTACGCGGGCAGGTGGGAGCAAAATAGACCATGCCGTTGTCATTTGCTTCGTCTTACTTGTTCTTCGAGTCATTAGAAACAAGTCATAAACGGCTAATGAATTAACAACCATCATATTTCCGCTTTACACGATAAAACAAAGTAGTATACAAGTAAATTATAATTAATATAGCAAGAAAACAGCGTACAGCAGAAATGAGTAAATAAGGGTAAGCCAGTCGTTGGCTTAGTACGCTTACATAAATTGAATGTGTTCTGCACAATTTGCAAGATTTACGTCACAGAGCGTTTGGAGTGCATTTCAAAAGAGTTCTCCATCTCGTGCAAGGAGAGGCTTTCCTCTCCGGTGGTTGGTTATGATTGCAAGTGCGATTACGCAAAGCGGGTGCGAAAACTTTGTTTACGTAATTTTGATGCGGACAAAAGCGTTGTGCGGAGAATCGATGCGCGTGGAACAGTAGATCTTTGGATGAATTGTTGAGGGTGCTGCACACGTGGATGGTGAGATGAAAAGATGTTGCACAAGCTATCAAGTTTTTGCAATGAAGAAATAGGTGGGCAACTCAAATGGGCGGAACAAAGTACCAAGTGAATCCACTGAGAAGAAATTTGAAGCTTTGCGAGTAAGACTATGAGTATTTTACAGACTGCAATAGATTTCTCCCCTGCAGCTCAATTGCAGCAATAATCTATTGAAATAATCACAAACCTAATTAGATTGGCTAAAATATTATTAATACACTAATTATCATTAATATTATTGTACACATCGCGCACCATTTTATCAGCATCCCTATTACGCGCAATTATTCGGCACTCTCGCATTTACCAACACAACTAACCCACTCTTGGGGTAGATGGTACGTGTGGCGAATGAAATTAGCGCACGAAAATGAATCGCACAACTCAATTTGCGCTCATTTATTAAACACCAACATGCGTTTTCCAAATGTACCAATCCAAACCAATGATTACATGACAAATTACTCCACTCCACATTGACCACATTGAAGTAATCTGAATGAAAAGTCATCAATTTGCAGCAAATAATTTAATATGCAGTTGCGTAGTTCGTAGACATGGATAGAGCATAGAAAGATTGCTAAAACATGCCTTTTATGTTGCATGCGTTTTTGCTACGTTTCGTCCAGTTTTCACCCCCTGATTTCGAGCCAGAAAAAGGGGTCGACGCGCGCGCGTCTCGCGTTACACACTTTCCGACGCGCGTCTACGAAACTGCGTCGTGCCGCCGCCAGCGTGGTGTTTGTTTGCGTTTGGGGAGCCTTGGGGCTGTTGACCTCGCGAGTGCGTTTCGGGGATGGCATCGAGGTTCATTCACCCTCTTTTTCCTTACGTGCCCCCGATGTAACACACACGGGGCATATTACGTATCTGCGCGATGCAGGTATGTGTCTATGATTGCGATTTCGATTGCAATCGCCAACCTACCGCAGCAGTACACGTGGAACTTTAAAACATTCAGCATTACAACTCGTCAACTTGTACAACTCACATATGTACCCTAGTCGCAACTTCCTGCCGCCGACAAAATATGAGACATTCCACCAGAGCCAAAGGACAAACCACTAATTATCCATTTTATTCCCATTCCAAGTGGAAGGCAGGTGGGGGGGTACGAGTGAAATGGATCAATTTAGTGTCGTTTAAAGTGCGCTTATGTGACAACTCTGCATTTTGATCACGCACAACGTTGTCTGGGTACTTTTTTCATGCAAGTTCGGTGTTTGGTATCCTATCCCAAGCAGGCGAGTGTTGAGTAGGTCATTAACCCATGTGTGTTAGCGCCCTGACGACGTTGTTGTACGTCGTTACTCGTCCAAAGCATGAACCATAAGCAGACAAAAATCACGCATGGTTGAAAATTAAAATAAACACGCTGAAAAATACCGGCAGGACTCTTTGGTTGGACACACAAACATGGTGGACCATGCCCTAGCGTTGACAGTGTCTCAAGTGAGAATCAAGAACAGACTTGATTAGCTGCTGTATACAAACTCCCATGTGCTCTTATGAACCATTCCCATGAACTCCGGAAGGAAGCCGCCATGTTTATGTACACATAATAAGTTTATTTTCCTTCTAGAAATACTCCCAATCCAAAAATGCTTCCATCTGCCTTATTATTGTACGTAACCATCCTCAACCAGCCGTAACAACAAAAGAATCCTCCTAAAGTTTCGAATTGGTGGTGATCGGAGTCTACGTACGTCAGCTGAAATGCTACAGCACAGCATATGCCAACGAAATCAAGTTCAAGTTGAACGTAAATTTCAACCAGTGCTTGGTTCAACTTGTAGAGCAATGTGAAGTTCACCACATGGGTACTTTATATATGTATACAGTGTGTGTGCCACCATTGACATTGGCACAAGTTGGCCGCCAGCCGAGAAGGACGCAAATAAACCTCCCAACTGTTCCCAAACAAACTGCTTCCAACACCTCCTCCATCGGTTGGCCCTCGACCACACAAGGGCAATCAAAGCTGAACAAAAGCGAATCAACCAAACCCAAACACACCACCGCTCCGAGTAATAAAATATGCAATCCGACATGATGACTTGAAATCAAGAGTGGACTTAAGTAATTTAACCTCAAACGTCTCTCTGCAGTACGTTGCAATGTGGTCTTGCAACTGCAAATATACTCTCCATCATCTTTTTGTTTATTGGAGTACGCTGATACTGAGCAGATCGTAGTGGACGGGACGCTCTCACAGTTCTATATTTAATCTTTTTGCTTGGTTTTGCGCGTTCCATCGCATCGCGTCTTGAGATCGCTGCGCGGCGGTCAACTGAGATGGTCAGCGAGCGTCACACGCCCGGAATAACTGTAACACGAATTGCAAACGCACTGGCAATCGACTCCATCGACTCGCTGTGTACCCACCGCCAGCACTTGGTCAAACTCAGCGTGCAGCTTTTGCTTTGATTTGTATCGATCTCATACCGACTTGGGTAGATTGCATAGATGAGGAGGAAAAATTCGATGTATGCTATATGTAATCGTTGTGCTTTTCTTTCCTTCCTTTTGTTGCTCCACCAGCTTGTGCAGTGTAGTTTTGTTGCCGTGCCATGTCGTGTCATTCGACGGCTTAAGACTGCGCCAAATCGACCACTGCGTCCACACGCAGCAATCCAGTCCAAGTTCTTCTCATGTCTTCTTAACTATGAAATTCTTTAAATTGCACCAATCAGACCAGAGTCACACAAATTCCTCTCTGGTGAACATACACCATGTCCCAGCTCAACATTCTCAAATTTCGCTCTGCTTTACTCCAAATCCATCCAGCTTAACAAACTCCGTTTCAATTGCTCAACGTAACATCTCAATCCTCGCCAGTATTAGACTCCACTCACTCCTCGCTTGGTGATGTGCCGCGGCAATAAACTGACGAGCGTGCATAATGTAGTCGTTTGTTAATAATTGTTTTTATTCGACTCGTTACGATCGTTTATGAGCTGTCAAATGTCTTGAGGTGGGCAATAAAATCCGCGCGCGCCGCGGCCGTGTGTGCGCATCTCGGGATAGATGTAGTGTTCGTCTAGGTTCTACACGAGTACATAAATGCAAGAAGTTGGTGTAGTGGAACTCTAGGCGGCTAGGTGCACGAAGGCACTGTAACTCTCTCTTCGGCTAGCAAGAGCAATGGCGAGATTTACTATTTCAAATTCAAAACAAATTGCTGCCATACACGCATGTTGCGTACATGCGATCTATGCTACCATAGCACTAGGGAGAGTAGACTTTAAATGACAGGAATGGGCTAATAACAACCATAAGTTGTATCATAGGAATGTAAGAAGAGAATACTCGATTGCCTTCATAAATCAATACATTGATTGATAATTTTGGAGCGAGTTTCCTTATAAATTCCAAACGCAACCTGATCAGACATGGAAAAAATGTTCCAAAAAGTCAATGGCTCCTTCTCTCAACATTACCCTCCTAATCTGGGCATTTCCTTCAGAGTGCGGAGGATGCCCTGTTGCGACAAATCTCTGAATTGCGCACCATAGCAACAGATATTTTCGGTCAACGTAAATAATTTTCCACCAGCTTCCAGTTGTTATAATAAAGACCTTCGTGCAACCTTGACTCTTCCTCGAGTGTCCTTCAAAGTAGGGAGTAATTACACTCCACTGCTCTAACCTCCTCTCATTCAAGTTTGTAGTATCATATAACAACACCTTCCACTGAATGGCTCTCCTCTCCTCCTGCGCATTCTACTCCACCACATACCACCGCACCTGCAGCATTCGCCTATTATTGGCGTAAAATGTGAAGAGGAAAAGCCAGAGCATGCGTCTGGAATACTCAAACACTTCAAACTTCCTAGAATCCTTACTACTGATAAATAAAATGTCTCAATCACCAATGCCTCCATAATACCACAAACATTCCGACTTGTCTAATACACCTTAATACGATGATAGCCACCTTATCAACCTGTCAATGTCGAAATCATTACGTTATGCTGACAAGTTGTCAAAGTGTCTACTACGATGGCACAATCTCAATTTGAACAATTTGCGCAAATTGCACCGCACCACTCGTAATCGCCACGCACGCATTGCTACCGCCGCCACCAATAATTACAATATTTAATCACAAATTTAACGATACACGGGCTGGGAATATCCGCAGTGTCTTGAGATGCAAGCAAGCTCACTCGCGCGCGCTCCACCATAATGAGCGTAATGAAAATTTATGATTGTTTTATCGTGCGCCTCGTCGCGCTGGCTACATAATAACCACCCGGGCATTCTGGGCGCATTCAAACATTCATAAATAGTGGATTCGCGAATGCATTAGGAAATCGCGTCGCGAGTCGTCTTGCGTCTGTGCACCGGAGCAGCACAGGTGCACGCGGGGCAAAAATATGACGATAAATTACGAACGGACGGGACGAAACATTCGACTGGCCGGTGCCAACGAACCTCAACGTCACACATGCAGTATTTAATTTGCATATCATTACAGCGCCGGTGAGCTACTAACTAGCTCATCCATGCGATGTGCGTAGATGTGTATGAAATAATCGTCACTGCGCTATGGTGCTTCCTGCAGTCGTGTTCCTTCGGCCGGGGAGGACAAAGAAGCGCAGTGGCCACCTGCTTCTTACTGCGCCGAGCGTAATTCCGAACATTCTGCGTTTTCATAACATCAAGCAGACGATCATTCCACGTTTTATAGCCAAGCACAAATTTTTGACCAAGCGGGGCGATATAATACTAAGAAACTGGAGCGTTTAAATCATAAAAATGTCTGACAATTCTACCACAACCTCCTTATCTCCGGGAGCTGGAAAAGTATTCCTGGCAAATCAAATAATGTTAACTAAATTATCTCACTTAATCCTCCGTCCTGCCTACATCATTAGAGCCCACTTCGCAGTGAATGCGCTTAGCTGAGCTGAGACTCGTCTTAGCATACCTTTACATAAATTCCCTGCACCGAATAAATCGAAACACATCCGCGCTCAGCGCACGTCACATTATAATGCCCGCTAATAAATAAAACACATTAATTCCTGCTCCGGGAATATAATTTATGCGCCTCTGCTCGCATTCCAATGTGACTTTTACGAGTTATCCACCATGTTTTTTTCCGAATGAATTATACTTGCACCAACTTTCGCACCCAACTTCTCACCGACCAGTGGTCCGCTCTTCTTCGAATGCTACCCTTAAATTAATTTCGTTTCCACGTAAGCAAAACGAAATTACCCGTGCGCTTCCTGCGATCCGATCCCCATTAAGCATGTGTACGAACAAACAAAGTGACAGAATGGCAAATTATGCGAAGATAATTTGCGGTTCCCGCTGCACACTGCTGTTGATTGGATGCTGATGAGGTTGATAAAATACTTGGGAAAATTAGATATATTTCTAAGTGTGTTTTGTACTTCTGTTGCTGAGCGGTGGGCAGGCACATGGACCAAATTGGTGTCCAAAGTGTAGACTTGCTTGTTGAACACTTGTTGCTTTGATGTCTTTACATCCGCCGAATCAACCCCGGCGTCGAGGCTGCGAATTTCAAGAGTTTCCTCTCTAGTCGTAACTGGCGTAACATCAAACCTCGGATCTTAACAACACTTTGCCAGGCTTACCGCATACACAGAGATTCAAAGGATATATAGAAAAGCTCTCCAAGTGGTGTTGCGTCCTAAATCTGGCGAAAAGAAGACATAAAGATATTGTATCACCTTTGATTGTATTAATCATCTTCCAATGTGTTTCTTCGTATTGGTTCGGTGGCATTGGTTTTTCAACGCTGGAAGTTGATAATCTCTTATATGGTCGTCTTGTGGAATCTTCTCTAAACGATTGTAGTAGTGTAGTAGGCGCGCCTTGAAAATTTGGTAGGACCTGCAGTAAATGTAAGCCTATAAAGATGATTGGATGTTGAGAAATGTCATAACTTGCTATGGATTGTGATGCTTAAGATTGCGGCGGCCCACTGGCCGTCGCGGTTCAATTGTTTCGCCGTGCGCGTCCTGTGCACACACGTAGCGACGTAATCCGCGTTTATAATGCGATCGCCGTCCATCCGTTCTGCCGCTCCAGAGACGCGCTCTGCAAAAACCTGCGCGAATCAGGCGCGGTCATGACTCTTTCGAGTTTAACCACGGCAGTCAAGACAACTTTTTGCGGCGGTCGCGTTTCTTCCACGCGCAATTTTTCCTGATATCATCCGTCCCACCGTCGAGCCGCTGCTGGACGTTGACAAACTGCATGGAATCTTGGTGTAATTGCGTTTCTATTGATCGCCTCACCATCCGAACACTGTAGAAACAAAAGTTCGGTGACGCTGTTGCGTTTTGACAGCTGGCAGATCGCATCCACCAGTGGGCTCTGAAGGTTACGCTCGCCTGATGATTTTCGTTGCGCTGCGGATGCGATGTAATTGAACTCTTTGACTTTTTCTCTGCACTCTCTGGTCTGTTCGGCGTGGCGGCCGACGAACGAGGCAACGCGGGCAGCAGAGGTAGTTGCGGCCGCGCGCCTCGTAAATGTAACTTACCAAACTCAATGCGAATCATGTTGCGCCCGACGCGCATTCGGCGATCGGTAAAAAGGCACCAGCCGAATGTTAGCTGGCGCGCGCGCCGGCGCGGCCTTGAACGAGTGCATTGCCTACGAAAAGTGCGAGCGCAATGTTGGCAATATGTGCCTGGTGCACTCACACTTGGCCATCGGGGCCCGGTTGGTGTGCACGAGAAGGTTCGTCGTGCTCGCGCCCAGCGCCGGGGCTCGCGCTTCCTTTTTGTGTTGTTTTTCGGAGAGGGCCGGCGTGTTTGGCAACGGTCAATAGCCCTGGCCAAGGCCTTCGCCTCGGCCCGAACCTACGACAAGCACGCCAGCGTTGAGTCGCACGTCGTGCAAAAAAGCCACGCACATAAAACACACCAAATTACACTCGACGCACCACACAATGGGTCCCGATCGACAAAACGAGTCAAAAGAAGACTTAGCAACTGCAACACCATCTTAGGAATGAAATTGTTCGGCGACTGACAAAATGACATGACCTACTTGACCTCAGAGGCACTAACGACAATTTATGTTTCATCAAGCACCAATATGAGCTTTAAAATGAAACAATAAGCAATCGCAATTCAAGTGCAAATGCAATTCAAGTCAACTGGGAATGTTTGGAAAGACGAGTATACAAAATCGGAAAAAGCTCTGTCAAAAACACACCAAAGTTGTGTTAACTATGCGTTACCTATGACATCGGTTTCTTTCGTTAGTATGCGTTGACATTTGATATTCAGATCTTCACCGTCCAGCCTTCCCACTGAAAATCAGTGTAATTCAACAAGAATCTGCTCAAGTCACACAGAGTAAGTAATTATTTTTGTTCCCAAACAAGCTCATTTATATTTTTAGCCCATTTCGTGCTTCTGCCACTTTGACTCCCTTCATTGTGCGTTCAGCCAGCGCCTCTTTCTTCTCACCACATCGCCTGCTGTGTTTGGTACAACGTATCGATGCGTCGCCTGCCCGTCCATCGCTGCGTGGTAATTGTTCGATATTTCGCAAGCCGCCGAGTGCAACGAACACATTTCAGCCTTTAATCCTCGAGCATTTTAAACATCTCCACCACACGCCCAATCTGAATGCATTTGAGTGCATTAAAATATTTTAATGTGTGAGTGCTGAGCGTCGTTCGGCCTGCCCCAATCTGGTTTACCTTGTCGTTTCGGGGTCCTTCACCTCTAAATAAAGTCGCGAGCGCAGGCGCTCGAGTCAAAACTGGCGATTTTTTGCACGCTTTCAGCTCGACTTACT
>JAODGC010012902.1:100685-126108 GCA_027574925.1 Ecitoglossa quadriceps | reverse complement strand
ACCTCTAAATAAAGTCGCGAGCGCAGGCGCTCGAGTCAAAACTGGCGATTTTTTGCACGCTTTCAGCTCGACTTACTGCCGGTAATCGTCGCAACGCACACATTGTGAGTATGATTAGTACTCAAGAAGCAATTAATGAATTAATGCATAACGGAGACGTAAAAATGGCTTCTAATTACAGCAAACTTTGCAGGTAAGAAAAAATCAACTTCACACCGCGCCTGCCATTGTCTGTGGTGGGCTGGATGGTGTGAGGGCAGTGGTTAAAAGTTTTTTCCTCATCGCATCTTGGAATTTAAGTGTAAAGTTAGTTACGCAAAGTTTAAGTTGAGTTGGCGCGTGTTTCCAGTTTAAGAACATGGAAAATATATATAAAAAGCAGTTGGCTCGGGTTCAACACCACCGCTGAAAATTACAATCATAATTTCGCCGGAGATACATATCAAATATTATAAATTAGCAATTCAGCGTTCGCCTCGACCTGCACAATGCGCGTACACAGCACACCTAACCAAGTATGTGCGCCGCTTGCTCTCGGCCACTTTTCCAGCGAAATGCACTCTTCATTGCGCACTTGCGCTCGAATTGGCAATGGGTGTTGTTAGCGTGTGCACCTCCGTACACCTTTTTTTTTTATTTGCCAGTTATACAGTTGCGGTGTTATTTCAAGACTGTAATTTCTTTTTTATAAATTACATTCATGCTGCTGGAGATCGTTTGCGCGCTTAAAAAATACGAATGGGGAAATTATTAATTAATAAGCAAATAGAATGTATTTCTCTGGAATGATTTACATGTTGTGCATTTGTTGGGGGGTGTTATTGTTTTAAAGCAAACAGAAAATGACGGCGACAAAGGAATGCCATTAACGTTTTTTTTTTAGTGCTTTAAAATGTTGAAATGTTTAATGGTTAATGCATAATGGACAATGTTTAGCCCTACATCCGCCGTTTGAGGGCAATTACGAATCGGTGGCAAAGAGGGGAATATCAACATTTTCAGTCAGCGGGACAACAACAACAACAACAACACGGCAAAAAATGGAAGCGCATGAAAATTATCACAAAATATACCCACGTACGCTAATGCCCGATAATTCATGCTCGTTAGTCGTAATTATCTTTAATACATCAAATACAAATATTTCTGATATACAAACTGTCTATTGGCCATGCCAAAAATCTCGTAATTAATCAACACCGCAATACTGGTGAAATCAAATAAAAATCATGGAGGCAGAGATGTGTGGCTTAGACGTGCTTAATTGAATTTTGTTCTGATTTCAATTGACACATGGTATAAGCAGCTGGATAATTTCATACTAATTGCGCCTGTATACAATGTTTGAGAGCGCATGTATCGTGGCTAGCGAGTGCTCCGATGGAGCAAACAAAAATGCGATTTAAAAAATAAATACGCGCACGAAAGTTGAAAAGTCGCGTGCGTCGCTTTTTGTTTTCCAAGCGGGCCGCGTTCGTTAATAGCTGCAACGTGGAAAGTAAAAAAGACACAGAGCAAGTGTAAAATGTGGAAATTGAAGGAAATCGATACGCGTTATTAAAATTTACAAGGCAACACAACAAAAGAGCCACGAAAACAATCGATGCACAACTTTTCAACTCTTTGAATTATTCAGCTACCTTCAGCGCACCAACAACATATTACGCTGCATGCTAAGGCATAGCGAAAAAATTACAGCCCTCACTAAGTGGATAAATGATTGAATTTTAAATATTTAAAATTTCTTCTGTTGCGACTACGCCAGCAATTGTCTACCTTGTAATTCACGCTCTTAGGTCCTATTAATTTTGCTGCGGGAATCAACTTTTTCCGTATATAGATGAGTATTTTGCTCAGTGGACTTTCCGCTTTTCATTATTCGGTTGTAAAAAATTCAATAGCAATTTCTGCTTGAAATTGAATATTTTGCGTTTGCACGCGTTGCATGTGCGTAATTTACTAATGCCCATCTAATATGTCGCTCGCAAAAGAGATCCTCTCGCGATGATACCCGCCGTGGAAAATATGAAACGCAATACGCTGGACTATCGCAGAGAATCGTAATCGAAGCTCGATAAATAGGAACGCAAGCGGATGGAACACGAAAATTACGCGAGAGCGTAAATCTGCACGTGCGCCGCGGAAAAATCCCCCCAACCAACAGCACCACTTGGTAATGGTGCTGGGCGAAATGGGAAATGCAAGTACACGAACGTGCTGGTTTTTGTGCGCCGCGTTTCCAATTTATCCGGTCTTGTAAAGATTACGAATGGAAATTAAAATCGGCAATGTGCTATACTCTGCCCACTGAGATGTATTGAACACCGAGCTATATGAAGGCTATTGCTGGCAAGAGTTTCATGTTGGTTGCTGGTAAAATGTAATAAAGCGGTGAGGAGGGCTAGCGTATAGCATCCTGAAAAATTGCATTGGTTTTATTAGTTACTAGCTACAAACAAACATAGGACTTGTGTGTGTAGGTCCTGTGGTGCTTATCAGTGATACGATCACAATGCGCTGGATGCAAGCAAGAACAAGCCCCGGGAACGACAGAGACGCGATGGGATATGGCATCCCGATGCGCATTTTTAACGACGCCGCGCGCCTGGCGGCCGTCTGCGCTGAAAATGTAAAATAATTAAAATTTAGCGTCGATTAAATTCGCCGGATCGGACTTCACCTGTGGCGTGCATGTTCATGCAGTCATGAAATCATGATCACGGAAGCGGCTACGAAAATGAACCGTATCAATGATCGGCAATCTTTATGGGCAGATTGGAATTGCACACTTGAAAAAATGTTATGAAAACTTGGGGATTTTAATATCTCGTCGATTTGTTTCCAGTTCTCTTCAGGTAGTTGGTTTTGGTTTTGGGGGTGGAATTTTAAAGAAAAATTCATTTTAATGTTTTCATCAACATAAAAACTTGCAGCATTAAAAAAGTTAATTGCAGATTTAAAATAGACATAAGGGCGTGGAAGTGCACGTGGCATTCTCCTCTAGGACGCGTCCATCGTTGTTGCCCTTTGCGAGGAGCGTGTTTGTTGCTCCACAATTCGCAGCCGTAATGAAACGTTAAGTGTCGCACATAATTCCAAGTCGTTATCGCTGAAAGTAATTTTCAGCAACATAACCCAGCTTCTATTAAAGATAACCTTAAATATACCGAGCTAACTTTAACCCAATCCAAGTACATTACAAGTCGGGTACAATTTGAAGAAGTGGCGGTAGAAAAGTATGCTAGTCTGAAACTATTTTTCCAAGCACAATTTTGAAATAGGCAAGGGTGTTATAATCTTTTCTCACGCTGAAATGTACATCGTTAAGATGCATATTTCTTCGGCTTGTTCACTGGCCAGACTGCTAGTATATTTAGGCAAACAAAAAACGAAAAGCTGGTATGGTGGGCGGCGGCCATGCATCCACTAGTTTTATTATCGTTTTAGCTTAATCATGAGATCACAGACGACACAAAAAAGCAGCATGCGCCGCAGAAAAAGCGTAGGCGGTGGCGAAATTGAACGGATGGCGAAAATCGAAAACGCCACTCCAGCCAGCCCCATCTGAAAAAGGCCACGCGTGCAAAGCAGCACACAAGTGGTGTGCGGCTATTTATAGCGCAAATACCACATCGGCATCAGTGCAATTTTTTGCGTGCCCTGCACCGATGCGCTTTTTTTCCTCCTGCAGCGATAAAGCTCATCAACTTGATTAAAACATCAAATATCGCTGTGTTCATCAAATATGCTTAAAATTATCTTCCGGCTGATTTTTTATTAGCATCCTGCAATTGGTTTAGATTGGTTTGGGTTAATAAGCCGCTTGTTGCTTGCAGTGGTATGGACATCTTTGGATAAAGTCTACCAGCATGAAAGCCAGCCAGCCCAAAGATCATCGGCGCTGCTTATATCAACGAAAGATCAACGCCATGGCTTAGAAACTATGCGATCTATGTGCGGACGCAAAAAGTTTATCGCTTATAGTAAGTAATAAACCAGTTTTCAGCAGCAACTGGTATGGTGAGCCACGGTGAGCAGATCGGGAACGACGGCCCTTTTTGTTCTTGATTTAATTACTCCCGGAGAGATACCAAACCTACTGAGTTGAACTTTATTGAGGAGTCAAGAAACTTAAGTAGGAACTATTGACTGGAGCTGCTAGTAGATTAACAGCCTTCGATCGGGATTAATTGCAAATTAATAGGGTCTTTCATGTAAGTCAAGCTGCGTCAAGTTATTTTGCGGTGCGCAGGTCATGTACGAAACTGGTTCCAATTTCGGCGAAAGCAATTCCCCGAGAATGTCGTCCAACGTCGCCGGCGACCGCGGCACGACCACTTGGTGTGGACGTCAACCCAACGTCGTCCCTGTCTTTTTTCGCTGGTTGAACGGAGACAGGTCTGTGGTATTGGCCAATTGCAATTGGCACTGACCTACACACTGCGCTCTTGGTTGTCGGATGCCGAATTGCCCGCATGTGCGTGTCCTCGAGCTGCGCGAGTGTGAGCCATTAAGTGCCCCGGCTAGGGATCCGGGTGTCGTTGACCTGGCTGGAGAACTGGGGAAAAAGGCGAACGAAAAAGTCCCCTCCTTGTAGCCGCCACACAATTCGGCTCACGCGGCAAAAACTCGCTGCTGCCACGACCTGCGTCAACGTGAAGCAGTTGGTGGAAGGTGAGTTTGGAGTTTTGACTCTCTGGCTGAGTCAAGTCACGGTTGGTCCCTGTTGGTCACCACCACACTGGTCTCTGACGGCTTGCGCTGGAATGGCAGGCTTATGACGATCAAAGCTCGCCGCCACATGAGGCATACACAGATTCAAATATCAACGACGCTGATTTATGCGCTGCGCCCTCTGTTGCCGTCTGTGGCGCGCGAAGAAAAAGAAGCCGGGCATATGGCGTCGCAGCGACCGATCATCATCGCATGGCAAATCGCATCGCGATGACAAAATCGAAGACGAATGTGTGCTGTCAGCAGCGATGGTCGTCTCTCACCTATCAGCCTGCCATTTTTACCATTTATATGGTGCGCCTACTCTATTGCCTGCCATCCGCGAAGAGGTGGCCAAAGTCATTTTTTCATCCGTCACAGGTCTTCTTCTAACTGGATTATTGCTCTGTGGAGTTTGTCGACCGGGTCTAAAGCTAGAAAAGATCTCATTGCTGCATAAATTTTGTATGGATCATCGACACGAATGGTTCGACATTCGTCGCGCTCGGCTTGGCGTAATGTGGCGTCCGGGCGTCATATTTCCTCTCGGTGATCGGTCGCGTATCATAAACCTTCACAGCATCAGCATAAAGAATCGCAGCGTCGAAGAATAGTAGCAATCTGCTCTAATGTTTAAGTCGCTTTGGGAAAAAAGGTTATGTCATCCTCCATCAGCCAATGTCCAAGAATAAGCACATTGAGCAGTGAGCTTAACGAATCTCGACATCAGTGCGCGTCGACGCCGCCGACAGAAACGGAAAGCGCTTAATGCATGTTTAATGCACAAACAAACGAACGTGCGCCCGATGCGATGCCGCGCCGTCTCCCAGTGCTGGGCGCGCGACGAAACGTGCCTTACATTTTATGCCAACCTCATCTACACACACAAGCACCCACGCGTGCCCGCTTAAGCCACCCGTCTGTGGGTTATACAACCCATATTACACGTGCGCCGTGTGTGCAACATGTGTTGCATACTGCCACATACAATATACTATCATCTTGGAGGCAGCGGGAACGCAAGCAATTCCGGTCCAAGTCAAGTGTTGGCTTTACTGGGGTAGACAGATGGATCAACACAGATTTGTTTCTTGTTTGCTGCTATCGCACGTGTTGACTATCGCGGACCTCCTTTCGGGCTTTTAGGGCTGTTTTCAATCTTGGAGCGTCTTTCCTTTTCGCCCATCTGTTTGTTGGTGTCTTCTTCTTGTGTGGCGCCGGCGCGTGTTGTGACATGTGCAACATGTCGCTCGTTAGGCTAGGTTCAGGCCTCGTGGACTTGTTGTTGTGTGAGGTTAGGTTGTTTTGCACCACTTTGCTTGCCGCCGCGTGTAAACAAGTCGTAATGCGCGCGCGGTTACGACGCGTTTATTGTTGATAATTATTGTGCGGCGCTGGCTAATTATCGACTCACATCAAAGGTGCGCCTGGCCTTGTGATGCTACTCAACACCTGACAGGTTTGCAGTATATGTGCCATCTAGAGATGTTGCGCGTGAAATTTGGCGCTTTCCAACAAGCTACAAGTATATTTGCCGGTTATTAATGGAGGTTGTGTAACAATGGAAAATGTTGCATGCATGTTTGTTTTTTCATGTGCGAACGAACCGAATGACCTTTCCTCGCTTCCTTTGCGCTTATCTCTCACTCCTTATAATTTCGCAGTCATTGTATTGGCTAGTGCACAGTTACCGTGCAGTTGCACGGGGTTTTTTGTTCGTTTCCTTTGCAACGTGTAACTTTATATTTTAATGTTAATTTTTTAATTATTCGCACGCAAGGCTAGCGTTTTTGAGGAACGCACTGCTTCGTGTGCACGGACGCGTTGCGTTATGCAAATTGTGCGAAAATTATGAGCCCCAAACGCGAAATAAATAATCATAATCATAGCCGAAGTTGCCACATAACCCCACATCAAAATGTCAAAGTGTGGGCGTCCAGCTTGTAATTATTACAAACTTTATCAACTCTAAATACCGCTGGATATTTTAATTTGCTCGCAAAAATGTCTAGCACGAAATGTAGGTCTGGTGCCATAATCTAAATGTGTGTGTGTGTGTGTGTGTGTTTGTTATAATTATCAGTATTTTTTATTGTCGGTGCTCAAAGAGTTAAAGATGTTTTCGTTCCTTGAGAATATAACGAGTTTCCTTTCGCCAAAGCGCCCCGGTGGCTATTTTCGAAAATGGCGCGTTTGTGTGCACGTGGCGTTTCGACAGCCGCGAGCATCGCATGGCTGAAATAATTACAATGCTTATTATGTACCCACACAAGTTGGCAATGCTCACCTACCACAAGAAGACAACGCTTGCTCTTTGAGGTGTGGTGGTGTAGTGCAGTGGATGCCAAAGAAGTTCATTGTAGTCGCAAGCGAATTTATACTCAATTTCAACGTGGTGTTTGTTCTCTTTGTGACTTTTTCTCCGGCACTCGTCGCTTCTTGCAGGTTTTGTTTGGTTGCTACGGTTGCTAGATGCAATTCTTTGCGGCGCATTTCGCTGCGGTTTGAGCGAACCATGACATCAGTGACAAATTGACTGTGTATACAGAATAAAATTTGTTCCCTTTTTGACAGGCCTGGTGCAGGGAGTGCAGCATACGCGTTGTAGAAAAGCTGTCCTGTCCTGCAACGTGTGCCAGCTTGGACTCTATTCGTGTTTGCTTGTTTGTTGGAGAGCGTATGATGTGAGGGACGAGCAGGTGTTCAATACCTTGCTGTGATGTTGGATATGATAGTGTTGCAGGAGGATCTAGCAAATAAGTTGGGAAGGGGTTGAGGCTTTAAATCGATGAAAGTGTGTTGAAAACTTGAAAAAAGTCCGTTTCGCGGGGTTTATTGGCATTGTTGGAGCTTTTTGTTGCAAGCAAGGTGCAAAGTATGAGATACCTGATGCACCTGCTTCATTCCAAACGGCTCCTCTATTTTGTGTGGTGCCTGCTGCAAGTCAAAGGTGAATTGCGCAGTAATTGTTTGCATCTTGTGTGCGAGTGCGTAAACATTTTTTCTCATTCCTCCCGCCACACCAACTCAATTTCCTCTCGAAAATCATCAGCTTTTTAATCGAGCGGAGCGGAGCCTTGACGCGCACAGCAAGCCATCGCCATCTTGGCGCAAATTAAAATTAAAACTTATAAAAATGAACCACGCCGAACGCAATGCGCTGCATGCACACAAAAACGTGGCCCCGGAGACGCGTGAAAGCAAGACGGATGCTGCGCTGCATCTTCGGGGGGCGCATCGTCGCGTCGGCGCGCATCCTGTGTGGAAATAATGAAATTGCTTTATTAATTAGTGCATGCACCACGTTCGCTGGCTTGCAACAAATTTCTTCTTTCAATTTTAATTAACGCTGCAGCGGAACGTATTTGTTATGAGGCCAGGACCGAAAATGATTTTTTCCGCCGCTAATTGCCGCAGGAAAATAGGAAAATGGCGGCGGGCAATAACAGTGTGATGGTGCGGAAATAAGAAATCGTGTTCGCTGAGCGCAAAATGGCACGGAATGCCAGATTCCTGAGATGGCAGGCACCCCAAACGATGCGTTTTAAGTCCCGTCTTTTACGACCGGGATGACATTTTACACATGCAGTCATGCCGAGGTCATTCATGCAAATTGCTTCCGGCCTTGCTCTTGATGATTATGGTCAAGCCATAATGCTAGATATTGTCTATTGGGTTGCGGGCAATGCAAAACTGAACGTAACCCAGTTTTATCGTGCTTGGCATTCTCTGCGGCGAATGATGAATTGTAAAATTTGCGATAAATAAATATGTTAATAAATGTCGGCGGTGTGCAGTGGCCACTTATCCAGTTTAGTGCTGCGAAAGCAACGAAACTGTAAAGTCCAGCTGAAGAAATGCGGCGGCCGTAAAACTGTCCACGACGATTTGCATACACTATACCCGCACACACATGCAGCTCTTCTCTTCTCTCACATGGCAAAATAGCTGAGTCTAGTAACAGTACCACATCACTTCGGTTCATTAAAAGTTGTGCATTAACACATCAACAGTTGCGAAGCGCAAGTGAAAAATGTTTGTTTGTTTTTTTTCTTTTCCCCGGCTGCTGATTGAACATCAGCACATGGGAAAACAGTAAGTACATTGCTAATTAAACAATTAGCACTCGCATTGTCTAGCGATTTCCTTGTAAACAACTTGGCCGCGCGCACGGCAGGTATAAATTGTTCCTGCCTAATTAGTGAGGCAGTAGTAAAATGAGTTGCAGCGCCCCAAACAGCCGGGCTTGGAGCGCATAAATAACAAGCGAGAAATTTGCGTCTCGCGCACATCTCCTCCGCTCGGCAATTTTCACGCGCTGCGCATTTGTTTAATACCCATACATGCGCTATTATTCACCTGTTCGAAGGCCGCGTGCCGTATGCGTTCGCATTGTCTCTGTATGAGGCGGCGGCGCTGATAGAAATGGAAATACGAGTAGTGGCCATAAGCTAGCGAGAGCTCGCGCGCGCGCGCTTGCCGCCAAGAAAATTATCTGACACATTACGACTCCATAATAATAATAATCATAATGGCCGTGCAGCCGTACGCACTACGGGGTCGGCAACATAATATAAATTCATAATTAACTTGTTCGGCGTTAGGGAAACGCGTCGGGTGTGCGTTACGCTCGCGCGCGGAGCTTAAATGTGACAAGCAATAAGGTGATAACAACGTCATCAATCTAACGCACACCGTCGCAGCACACACACATGGTGGAAATTGTCTGGCACTCATTTACTATTCCCATTCCTATCTTAGTTTAAGTATGTTGTAATAATTGGATCCACTGGCAAACATTGAGAATTGAAGTCACACATCAAAATCGACTCTTACAATTTTCAATTGGAACTTTCCAAGGTAAATCTTGTGGTCATGTGGTATGGATATTCTTTTGTCTGTATGGATAACAACTTTAATTGCTCCCCAATCGTAAAAATTTGGACCCTTTGGGGTATTAGTTGATTTATGCCATGTTTAGGTTTTCTCTTTCTTCTTATAAAGTAGATGTTTGCAGAATTGGAATATTGCTTGTTGGTTAGGAACAGTATTAGCAAATGTATTTTTCGAAATTTGACTTTAGGGGGAATGCATGACAGTAGGGTAAAAAAATTACTCTCGCTGTCAATTGTATACTGAATGGTAGTCCAATTCGTTTTAAAATTGGATTAGGAACCACTGAATTGGCAACACTGCCCTAAACTAATACCAATTAAGGAGCATCCCAGTTCAGTAAGTTCCGTTCCTTCTATACATTAAGAGGTATGCAGATAATTAGTCGTTTGTAATTTATTTCTCCATTTTTGTAATGATGTTGCTTTAGTTTGTGGCTCTCCAGTTGTAATTATTGTCGGATTAGTTATCGACAGAGCGTCGCTAAATGATAAGCCGCAATTATTTCCATGCGAGAAATGGAAACAAGTCTGCTTCATCTTTCATCGTCGTACATCAGTGATTAGTCCGTCAGCTTGGACGATTTTCCAGTCTTTTGTTTGTGCCTTACTGGTAATTACAACCAGAGTCCAGCGAAGGATAACGAATAAAATCATCGTGTTTGTACAACAAGCCCTTTATGCGCAAAGCGGATAGTAGTGAACGTGGCTGATAGGACTGATGTACGTTTCTGATGATAATCTACACATTTTTCTCCATCCATGTGGCGTTTGTCGTTGCGTAAAATTGGCGAATCTGAGATACTGCGTATACCAATGACAGACTGATCATCATGGTGCAAATCACGAGTGTTAATTAAAAGCACAACATCTGAAGGAATTTTATTGAATTGCACATGTCATGCGATTCGCCATGATTGCTTCGTTAATCCATTTGCGCGTCCATCTGACTTTCTGCTTCATTAGTCTGACTTTGTTGCTTTTCTTCGCCGCTGCCGCTGTGTGTGAGAGGTTTCTGGAAAAATAGTCCGTTAGTTGGTAAGACTGGCGTCGTTTTGTTTGTTTGGCTTTCTTTCGCGATTCGTTGATGCGAGATTTGAGTAAGCCGTACAGCGCAGTTTTTTTTTTTTAGCGACGCGTTAGGTTTGGGCCCCTGGTGGCTTCTCGCGGCTCTCGTTTGTTTCCGTTTTTCGCCGATGGTTGGGCCGATGATGTTGTGCGGCTGGTTCGGCGCTGCGGGTCCGTCGCTCGTCTGTTTCTTCTCCCCGTCTTCCCATCCACCTCGCGTTGCTCGCGGTTACTGACCTTCCGCACGACCGACTGAGTAAAGCCATCGTGCACGCACACGCTGCCGCCACCAACACCGGCAGCCGGCTGCTGCCAGCGACACTCGAACGCACAGTACACATTAACACTGGCGAACAGCTTTGCAAATGACTGCGTACTAGTCGTGGTGGTAACATTGACCCTGTAATCAACCCCAGAGAAGAAAGCAACCACTTTCGAATGGGACCAACTTGCTGGAATGGTGGACTGCGATGGTAGAATCGGCTGGGTGGGTCGTGGGGGTAGAGCAGGTAGCATTAGGAAAATCCCAAATGTAATATCCAAGATGGTGCGAAGACCAATTCCATTGGTCACATTTCTTCATGCCCTCAGCACAGAATGCGTGTAGCAGGTATAAATGACTTGAGGTTGGGGATTGAACCGGGCCAACCTGTAGACTATAACGACAGAGGTTGTTTGTTAGAACCCTGCAATGTTGGTGGTGGTGGTGGTGGTTGGGGTGTCAATCTTGATTGACGAGTACCGGCGTGATTTTTTGCCCGTCGCCTGGACTACACGAGCTGAATTGCAAGCGCGCACCGGACACGCAACAAGCGATCGCAAAAAACGCACGCCGCCAACTTCAGAGCCCAACAGATCCCACATCATTCGCCGAACGTACAACGCAATTTCATTACACGTCCTTTGATATTCGATTATAATTTGTTCGCGTGCCTGGACCTGTTCAGAGTTGCTCGCTGCGAGTAAAAAATTCGCCGCCATTTTGGATTGCCTGCGCAATATTAAATTGTCGTAAGACTTCCTTGGAGGGTATGTTACCCTCTTTCTGGAACTTGTAGTTTGCCAGTACCCAGGACGAACCTCGGCAAATGGGTGGCACTTCAGTAATAACTGATATTAGATTGCATCGCATTACGGGCGCGATGCTGCTATGTCCCACACAGTGCCAGACTACTAAGGTCGTTGTCGTGACGAAAACGCCGCCGCGGGGAGGAAATAAAGCGCGTGCGGCGGAGAAGGAAAGGAAGTGCGCGCAATGGCGCTGCACAACGCGTGGGAGCAGCAGCAGAAGGATGAGGAGGAGGAGGAGGTGGAGGGTAGGTAGCTGGGCAAAGGGGGGCGATAAAATTTGACAAGTGTTTGTTCTCAAGGCGGTAAGGAGCAACTGTCCTATCAATCAACGGTCGCCACGGCAACGCCGGCGACGGCGGCGGCAGCGCTCGCGGTGCCACCGAACTGCATCCCACGATGTGCGTTGCTGCACCGTCACCCTCGCGCTCTTCTTAAACCAACGCCCAGTTTTTTTACGATAAGTGCGCCCGCCGTGGAGCGAAGCGAAAAATCAATAAGCACATAAATTTCAGATATTAAAACGCCGCCGCCCGCATCGCCGGCGTGGGTCCACTCGCGAGCAGGACTTGCAGGAGGCGGTGGCTGCCTTTGACGCGCGCACTACAAGCAACTTCTGCTCAGCGTGGAAGACGAGTGCAAGAGACGAATGCAATAATAATAATCGTAATCGTGATAATAACGTTGGAGCACGACGCACGCTCGGATTCCGCCGTCATTTCGCCTGCCGCCTCCAACGCGCTAAGAAATGTTACGTTGCATTCTGCATGTTTCTGTAACACAGAACGTGGATCAGGTTTCATTGGTGGCATGATCTAGTATATACTCTGCGCCGCCGCGTGCGTGGAAATTGGAATAGTTGCAGTAATTGTCCAAAATTTGATTGTGTTGCTTAAGAAATTCGAACAAGTCGACAATGTTTTCAACACGGTTAGTAGCGAATGCAACGCGACTTGCGCTGCACTCGAAATCGGGTCATGGTACAACGAAATCGTTTTGGAGTTGGTAGCATCGGCACGGCAGCGCTGCACGGCTAGCGCACACACAAAAACTCGTCCCAACCTTTCCTATGTTCGGACGGTGCGAGGCATGCACCGCCCCCCGCGCCGCCGACCACCGAGTGCGTAATGGGCGGACGACGGCGAAAGAAGCGCGTCCGAACCAATAAACCGGTCCGCCGCTGGGCATTTTTACGGAGAACTATGCACTCGTAGATCTCGTTTGTCTGGTTACTTCTTTGCAATCTTACCAAATTTGATGGCGAAATTTCAATTGATTTGTACACAATAATGAGAGTAATACATGAGAATAGACGAATGTGTACAAAGAGCTCAATTAGCTATTAAAAGGTATTATTCCCTGAAATTACATTTTCCATTAACTTGTTACTCGCAATCCCAGCGCACTGATACAATTGCCGATTTACTACTTCTATTACGAATTTATTTGAAAAACGCAAAGATGAAGAACATTTTGCGACATCTACCCATCAGAGTTCTGTAATTGTAGCAGCTGTAGCAAAAGTTATCCATAAAATGCCTACGTTATATATTAAGGCATGAAATTGACGGTGCGATGTCTTTTTATTAGCAGATGAAAATATCCGACTGCTAACCGATGAAGACAACATTATGTAATTAGATGATCTGTTTTTCATTCAAACTTTATTTGGACAATTCAAATTTGAAAACATTGGTTTAGCTTGTTCAAATCACAGTGTGGGGAGCCATCTTCATGTACATCACTGAATCAACATAAGATGGGCTGAGCTCAGCCCAGTGACTTTAACCTCAGCGCGTTGCCGGTGTCTCTATCGTTGTTTCACGTGTTTCTTCTCAAAGAAATTTGATTTGTATTGTTTATAATTGCAACATTTTGATAAAGCTTCTACCATGGTTTCAATAGAAGAAGATATTCCATTGAAAATAGCTCAAATCGAATTAGAAATTCGGGAGTTGGCTAAAAAACGAGAATCACTCACCAGAAGAATCAATTCCCTAAAAAGTGAAAAAGATGAACTCCAAGCCAACTACAATCTTAAAATGAGCCTCCAAATAGATGAATCTCTTACAAACAACACTTTTGTTTGGTCAAGAGATGCACAGACAGTATTAGAAAGAATTTTCCATTTAGAATACTTCCGAACTCAGCAATTGGCAGCAATCAATGCAACATTGTCCAAGAAGGATATTCTCCTATTGATGCCAACAGGAGGAGGTAAAACTTTGTGTTATCAGTTACCTGCTGTGATAGATAAAGGTATGACTTTGGTTGTCTCCCCACTTATTGCTTTGATGGAAGACCAGCTAATCAACTTGAAAAAGTTGGGAATTAGTGCAATGTCCATGTCTTCCACAACTCATAAAGATTTGAAGAAGGAAGGTTTTCAGTACATGTCTAAAGGTATAGGCAAAGAGATTAAGTTAATGTATGTTACTCCAGAGTGGTTAGCTAAGAGTAAGACTTTTATGTCATCACTGCAGAAGTTGCATGAGAGAGGAAAACTAGATCGAATTGCAATTGGTGAGTTTTGCAGCAATAATTGATTATAATATCTTGGCATTGTTTTTTTTTTATTATTATTTAGATGAAGTACATTGCTGCTCTCAATGGGGTCATGACTTTAGACCTGATTATAAATATCTTGGACTTTTGAAAGGGATGTTTAAAAATGTTCCAATCATTGGATTAACAGCAACAGCAACTACTTCAGTCCTTCTGGACATTCAGAATATGCTGGACATTCCTGGATGTACAATACTCAGAGCTCCATTTGACAGACACAATTTAAACTTTAATGTAAATCAAACTTTTTTTGTAATTAAAAACATTACTCATCATCAGTTATGTAGGTTGTACCCAAACCAGATAAGTCAGAAGACTGCCTTAACTACCTTGAGACTCTTATGACGAGAAATTTCAAGGGGCAGTCAGGAATTATCTACACAGCCACAATTAAGGAGAGTGTTGATATCGCAAAGGGCCTACGTGATCGAAACATTCAGGCGCTTTGTTATCATGCTGACTTGGAAGATAAAAACAAGTCAAAGACACATTCCAAATGGTTAGAAAACGAAATACAGGTGGTTGTAGCAACTGTTGCATTTGGAATGGGTATTGACAAACCTGATGTGAGATTTGTAATCCACTACTCAGCTCCTAAAAGTATGGAAACTCTATATCAAGAAAGCGGGCGTGCAGGGAGAGATGGGCAAGATGCAAAATGTATAGTTCTGTTTAAATTAAGTGACTATATGAAGAATAGTGGGTATGCTAGGTCTAAAGTTGAAGTTAAAAATGCATTTTCAGTGTTGGAATATTGCCTCTCCCTTAAACAGTAAGTTACAGTGTTTTTATGGTTTAAAACTGTTAATTGTCTTTCCTTAAATCAGCTGTCGCCATTATTTAATCGGTCTTCACTTTGAAGAAATGGCTATTTCCCGATGTAAGTCAATGTGTGATAATTGTAAAACATTCGTAAAGGATAACAAGTCTCTAAAAGAGTATGATGCATCAGAAGCTAACACAGATATTCACCAAATAATACAGAAATCAATGCAAGGAGACAAACATTTGACCGTAGCTAAGTTGGTGGATTCTTGGCTGAGACCATCAATAAATGTGAAGAGACCTGGTATCACAAAGCAACAGGCTGAAGACATTATTGGACATTTATTGATCAAAAAATGTTTAACTGAAGAGAAGAATTACACCCCATACTCGGTAAATTGCTATATTCGTTGTGGTATCAATCCGGATGAAGTTGTTATTACAATGGTGAGCGACAAAGGCCTAGATAAGTATTTACAGGTATTCTCGGGTGAGAAAAGAAGATATACTAGTGACGGTAATGATGATGTTGTTGGTGATGCGTCTAGTTCATCAAGTTCTAGCAAAAAGGCGAAGAAACGATAATTTATTTTTGTGACAATTTTAACTGATTAATGCATAATTATAAAAACCAAAGTATTTCTGTTATTTTTGGACTGGATTATTGTCTTCTCTCCTTTGCTTGTTGTTTGGCTAATTTTTTCGCTTCCATATTTGCTTTGTAGTCTTCTTTCATTTTTTGTTTTGCTTTTTCCGAATTTGCTTTCCTGTTAATAGCGGCTTTTTCATCCTTGTCTTTTCGTAGAGCGTCGTCTGAGGGGGTCATCTGCAGGTACCAATGAGGTGCTTTCTTTTTTGGTGGTGGTTGCTCACCCTCTTTATAATCCCATTTTCTCCGCTCGGTGGTCGCAAGAATAACATATAATAGAGTTGTAACGATTTGAATTACCAACATTCCCGTAAAGACATAGAACCATTCCTCGTGATAGTTATTGGGAGCAACTTTTGAGATGATGAATGAGCACAGGAATCCTGGAATTGCACCAATTCCATTGACTATTGCCATTACTAACGCGCTGTGATTGATGGACACATCAACAATGTTAACTTTCATCCCAGCAAAGAATATTCCCTTCGTGAAGATAGCAATTGCAAGCATTATTAGGGCCAGCATTATGTTGCATTTTGCCATTCCAGTGAAGAGCAGGAACAATGCGGCCAATATATTCGAAAGGGCAGTGTAGATTTTGCGCATCCATGATACGTTTGCATTTTTCTTCTTGCACAAGTAATCGGATAACATTCCTGCCAAAAATCCAGACAGCCATTGTAAAATGAACAGAAGCGATGTTAATGCGTTGGACACAATGTCTAGGCCCAAAACGTTGTTGAGATATTTAGGGAGATTATTTTGCAATGTAAATATCACGAAACCATGTCCCACTTGTGCCGAGACCAATCCCCAAATACACCAGTCTTTTAAAATTGCTAGCAATGGCGTACTAGCGTGTTCTTTAAATGTCATCAAATCGCCAAGATAATTCAACTCTACTTCAGTTATAAAGGGTGAGGTGCGCGGATCGGAGAAGACATATCCAAGATATATAATCACGTAAAGAAACCCAAGTCCAGACCACATATAGAAAGGAATGCGCCAGTCTTTGAGAAGCTTGATCATCATTCCAGTACATAAGTTTCCACAAAGGATCCCAAATGCATTCGCTGCGAAAACCATGGCACCCACCGTTGCCCTTTCTTGCGGTGGTATCCAAGCAGCTACGATTGCAGATGTTCCTGGTACAAGGGATCCTTGGGAGGCGCCAGTTATTACGCGGATGATAAAAACCACCCACCATGTGGAATATATAGCTGCCATAGGAATGAGCGCTGTGGTTATGGAGGAAATAACACAGCACCATAGAAGAACATGACGTGCGCCCTTTAGGTCAGCAAGGATTCCTCCAGGGACATGCATGACGAAATACAGCGGGAAAAACGCGGATATGATAAGCTGTTGTTCTGTTTCGCTCCAATCGATTTTACCACCGCCGATATCTGCAATAACACCGCGTGGTCCTGATTGGGATGGACAAGTGGTAGTGTTTTTGGTTCTTCGATGGGAAACCATTTCGACTATGGCAATGTTTAGAACGGAGCGGTGGCTGTTGAAGATGATAATTCCTGAGAACATTAGAAACACCACCATGTATCGTACTGACCCAAGACAGCAGGGACAAGCACAAGAGAGAATGTTGCACGGCATTTTAAATTACAAAAGATTAGAAAAATTTGAATTTTGGATGCGTAATTTTCAAATTAGATTTAATTTGGATTGGTTTTGATTGAAAAGATTGTAATTCATTTTTTAAATGTTGGAATTTGATGTTGCAACGTCATCTAGACCTTTTGTTGTTTACAAAATATGTTTCTAGGTTTCCTGGGACACCTAGAACATTCTCTAGTTTCTGCCGAAAGATGGATCTGTCGTATAACTTACAATACTTATAAATCAGTAAAAAAAACGTTAAAATCTATTTAAAACTTGCTATTGTTGTACCACCCGGATTGAGAGCATATCAATTCTCTTTGCTTTGTCTTCTTTATGTCTGACCATGTTTAAACTACCCGCTTATTAACACAATTTTCTTTCAATTCTCGTTTCAATTGTAGAGTTCAAAACTTGCAATACCTGAATGTAATATTGCCCGGCATTTATTATCTCAACTATTAAATAGAAATAGGCTACAGATGATTGACGCGTTAATTGTGAACTTCCTATAGCTGTTAAGTAAGAAATTTCGTACAAATCACGCACAGTACAACCACAACAATCGACATTTAACTACTTGTATTCAATAATATGGCACACATGTAGGTACCAAGGAAACTTATCCCATCCTACTCCAGTACATTTGATTCATGATGATTTATATTTCCAATTTAATTCGCAACCGATTGGAATGTGTTTCCTGTTATTTTGTGAAGGATTGAAAATATCGTTCACAATCAAAACTGTGTCATATGTAATATTCAACTAGGACATTTTTTGCATCTATTGTAAACTCTTGGAGAAATCAAAGAGAATGTAGATGCTTATTTGACAGATTACACTCAACATCTGTCAATTACAAATTGGGTTATGTAGGTATTAAACTAATGTTGGCTGCTTTTTATCTCGTCCTGCTTGATGATCATGAAAGTTGTAGTTGAGATGTGATCGTTGCTGAAATCAGAATTTCTTACACAGCTTAACACATTGCACTGATTGTATTATTCATAATGCTTTGCTTGATTGATGACTTTTCCGCGTCGCGAGAATGGTGTGCTCAAATTAACGTTGATAATCATTTATCATTCTGTTAATATTTACGTTGCTTTCCGATCTCCTGGTGCGGTGTGTGCATGGTATTGCACAAATAAGTACGCCATAAACTTTGCACAATTTTTAAAAGCAATATAGGTTAATTAGTGCATAGTCTACTTCTTTCTAGCTTGGAATATAAAATTAAGTGCAAACCATCTTCATCAAACTGCATTTTGTTGAGAAAAAAGAGATTTAACGAGAGAATGAGCACATTTTGCATGCATAGATTACTGGTTTACTCATTCCATTTGAATTTAACTCTTTCGTGCGACTTTAATCATTCTTGTTGTTTAGCTTATACCATATCATTAATTTTGTTTCTTTTCCACTAAATTACACTGTAAATGATCTTACGTGGGTCAATTCCTCAGGATCTATGATGTACGAACATAACCTTAATTCCAGCTGACAAAGTAACCTGTAAGCGTGATCAGCATCAGTTGGTAGTTGTGAGAAAAACACGTGTGTGTACTGCAGTGCAGTGTGAAGTGACGCAAAGTAAGTGAAGCTGCAATTGACATCTTAATTGATGGAGAAATGGCGATAAGTAATTTGTACGTAACATAGTGTTGTTGAGGATGTGCACAAGAAATACGTGTGGGAATTGTTCGGCAGGAGGCTTAAAAACATTTATGCTGCTTCCAGTGTGAACGTTGACTAAAATAAATATCACGTTTGTCGAAGATATTCATTTCCGTTAAGTGAAAGACACTAGAATACGAATTAACGGTGCATGACATGATAGCAACCCAATTAAGAAGTCCCGATTCTCAAATATAACCAATTTCAATTTTCTATTCAACAGCTAATAATAATATACGGCTCATTTGATGGCGGTATTGGCTTACTGTTAACTGGCAATAAGTCATTTTTCCAATTACACGCTCATTGCTAATTGCCGCAGCGTAATTTATGCAATCGCTGCGTGATTATAGATTTATCTAGGCATCTCAACAGAATTCTGGAGTTATTGCTCTAATACGAGTAGTGGATTGTAATCATTCTGCATTGCGGTGTCTTTATTCTGTCGTGAGGATATCTGCGAGCGTTTTAACAAGAATCATTTTGTATGACTTATGGCCAATACGCACCTTGGAATAACTGCTATTATACGGAAACATCGCTTATGCGAAGTTGGTGGGACGAAGGAGTTATGTTGAAGTCGTGTAATTGCAACGGTTTGATATATCGATAAGAGATGTATTATGTCAATACGTCTATTACGGTCTATTGATTATTATTATTGGGTTTACTTACAGGTTGTATTTTATAGACCGACAATTGATTTCAATTGAATTGATTGTTACAAGATTGGAATGGAAAATCTAATGAGATTCTTTTTTACTCTTATCTCTTTCGTGCACGTAAGTTAGGGCTTCATGGTGTGTGATTCTCAGCGTACTGTTAACCATGCTGGTTCTAGAGCGACACCGTACCTGCTTGGAAGCTGAACGTAGTTCTTTCATTTTGGTTTTAACCAAGACAGTTTATATTAACACTTATTTATAAACAAAGATAACATTGAAAATTGCTCAGTGTTTCCCACAATGCTTCCTTTGATTAATTTAACCTCAAAATGTCAATGTCAGTTATGTCAAAAGGGTGATTGGGATGAAAAGGAAATGCAAAGAATCAGATAATTTCAATTGCAAGTGGGACTTATTAAAATAATTCCTCGTTGAAAATTTTAACTCTTTGATAGAGCCAAATCGTAGTACAGATAATAATAAGTTAGATGGCTTGGATTCTAATTTTTGTGAATAAAGTGGTACAAGTGTAAGAATAGATTATAGAGGAGTTCAGTACTCTATTCTTTAGATAGTGGTAAACCAAGTTTAGCAGAGTTGCTTAAGCTTTAAGATCCAAAGAACAAACTTTCTGTTATTCTACCCCAGTTCGTTTATATTTCAAGACAAACAGGTCACAAAGGGAATAGATGACTCCATCTGTTTTTTATTTTTTTTACTCTTCCAAAGTCAGTCAATGCAATGAATTAATTTCTTGTTGAATTATTTCAAGCGACTGCTTTGAAAAGTGTCGTTGAAAGTTCTTCTCAAACGGTTGGAAGTTTTACAGTGTGTAAGTAATATTTTTTTGATTAAGCCATAAACGATAACGAAACGAAGCAACAAACAAAATTGAATACAACACAAATTGCATACAATTACTCCTCATTGCGAATACACATGCGTGAAACTGCACATCCGCGGCATGATTAAAGGCCGGCACATTGCGTTCCGCGGATTTTCAAAGCTTGATGTGTTTTATGCGCGTTTGGCGTGGAAATCACACACTTTGTGTTGGCCTACTGTTATTAGAGAAACTGCAGCAAAGCATTTTCATGTGCACACAGTGCAGGAATTAATTAATGCGTAGCGTTACATCTCATCTGCGTTATCATCGCTTTGATTCGCCAGTTAGGCAGAGAGTATATCCCGCCACTCAAGTCTAGACACTTGTTCAATTTATTTAAACAAATAGAACGAAATAATTAAACTTACGGGGTTTACGTTCTGTTCTATAACAGTACTGTTGAAAGCTCAATCTGTGTCATCCACAAAGGAAACAAATCAAGCTGAGTATTAACGGGTTTGTCCAGTAAAAATGAGCGATTGATTTTGATCAAAAGCTGATGATTTGATCAAGTTGCCAATTACAGTAGGTTTCTTGTGTTTTTCAATTGTTTCAAGGAACGGTAAGTCACACTTGTCTTATACTTAGGTAAACACCTTTTACATGTTAATTTTACCAAACGCACCAAACATTATTATTATGCAACGACTCATGGAATCAACTTTATGTAGACTTGACAAGTGACTTCAGGCATGTTAAGTATGATTTAAGTCTGGCTTAAGTGCGTACCGCGTGAATTGTGAATTCATTACTGGATTGTATACCTACAGGCATTTGCTTCATTCAAAATGCAAGTTTATGTTGTAATATTTCACTGGCGATTGAAACGAATGGCTAACATGTTAACACTGTTTGCGTTGCAGCCAATTTGCTAATTATGCGTGGAGGGGTAACGAACAGGTGTGTCACGAAATAAATTACATTATTTGATACTGGTTACCGAAGTAGCGTTAGGTTAAGAGCTATGAGCGATCAACAGCTGAGTGGAATGGAAAAAAAGAGGAATTTGAGCTTTTTTTTCAAGTTTGGTTAGGAATTTCCCATATGTGGATAGTGAGGTTATCTTTTTGTGACTTTTTAGAACAAGAACAGTGGAGAATAAGACAGAAAAATTGTCATAATTTTTAAGGCATTTCTGAAGATTGTTTTGAGCTTTATAGTCTCATTTTTCAATTAAACAAATTTTAGTACATCAATGATGAAATCAAAGTTTGAAGTTTTGGATGTGTGGATATTAAAATTGGAAGTGGAATGAGTATGTCAGTTGTGTATTTATTGTTTTAGAACAGTTAAGATCAGGTATTTGAGTATATTGGAAAGTTTGGTTAGGAATTTCAAATGTATGGATAGTGAGGACAGCTTTTTGTAACTCTTCGGAAAAAGAACAGTCGAGAATAAAATAGAAAAGACATAAAATTAGGTGGTGAGGTTATGGAGTTATATTTATGTATTAAACAATCTTAGAGAGGCTACAATAATAATTTTGTTGAGATTGTTGAATTTGCTTTAGCATCTATGATGTATTTTAGAAATTTAAATAATCTTTTTATTTCTAGACATTGCTTTACTTCGTATGCCTAAGAAAACACTCCAACAGGAACAGGAAGCACTTTAAATCTTTTATTCGCTTTACTACTTCACTATCCACCATTTCCTAAAGTGAACTCTTCTTCGAATTAAATCTTATCACCTACATTTGTTTAGTCTTCAATGAAAATGTCAAGTCAACGCTTTCTTGAACTCCATCAATGCCTTCTGGAACTCACTCACATGTCAATACATCATCTTGCAAGTATAGAGTAGCCTGGTGTATTCACAGTTCACACTCTTTGAATATCTTCATCAACACTCGACGATCGCTTCTTGCGTTCATCAGGTCGTTCCATTCCGCTTATCTGTAACATTGGCATTTTGCGCAATTTACCATTGTCCTTTCTTTATCACGTTGACAATGCATCTACAATGTACGTACGCTAGCAGCAAGAAATGTTTTTCTAGAGAGTGCTACTTCATACTTTCATTGTCGTCTTGATTGTCATCGCGAGCGACACAGAAAAACAGATTCCTTCAGTGGCAGCCGCACTCGAATGAGTTTCAGTTTAAGGTCGCCACCGTTGTCGGTATTTGAGGTTAAGAATGTCATCGCATTGTGAGCATATCTTGGAGTAATTTTGTGGCTTCCATCATTTTCCAGTTTCACGTTGCATTTCCAGAGTGTAGTTCAGTGTGCAAACATTATTTTCCAAATCTAGTTCAGTTCATTTTACGAAATCGGATTCTCCAACAACACAAAGCCATCTAACGCATCAAAACCAATTCTGGTCTGACTTGAACTACTTACAAGCTTGTTTATTTATTTACTTATGATTTATTATTATTACGAATGTTATTTTAATGTCAGCCACATTTAGATTAGCATCGTTTCGAAGGCTTGCAACGTTGGATCTTGTAAGCGATTTAAATTGCTTTTGTCGAATGAAATATCAACAATGTGTTGTTGGCTATTGGAGAGGAAATAATATATAATGCGTCAAATTAAAGGATCAACCTGGATCAATGCGTTTGTTTCCGCCTGGATGCAGATCTACAAAACAAATGGCATACTTTCGCACAGTGGCGAGAGATAAATCAAGAGTTAATCAACAACAGGGCTTTTTATATGCGCACATATGCGATGGATTGAAAATAATTATTTTGCAATGGACGGAATGGGTTATTTGCAAGCTTGTCACAGGAAAGCTTGGGCATTAATCATTGAAGGAAAGTTTCTTTAACAAATGTACATATCTATATATCAGGGTTTTGATCATAGAAATTGGAGAAATGCACTTTCAAGGCAATTGGTGATAATAGTTTGGCTCAATTTTCTCTGTATTCATTAATAAATTATGGGGCAGGGACATTTCATGAATTTACAATCGAAGTATGGGTCCAGAACAAAAATCGAAATTGGAGCTTTTCAGAACACATGGGTCAACCAAGACCCATTTCAGCAACTCAAAACTAATCAAGTACCAATCTGACTGATTGAAAGAAAGTTGAACTAAGAACAAAATCTAATTGAGAATTTATTAGCAATTTCAGTTTAGTCAAGTATTAAAAATAAACATGAGTCTAGGATATTCTAATTAAATTTTAAATTGTATATTATAAGGGAAAGTATATAGTTTAGTGTTAATTTATTTAATCCTTCATAATTATTTCGTATTTTTTTATTGGTAAAACCAAGTTTAATACATTTTCTTCTTTCGTTCTACTATTCTAACAATATTATTACACTAATTTTTAGTTACATGCATTTTGAGGTTATAGATTGTAAAGGCAAACAAACAACCGTAAATCTATCTCCATTCATCTCTAAAATCCAAATCATGAGAATGCGGTGAAATGTGAAATTGAAGCAAACTTAATTCAGCGGAAAGCAACGAAAAAAAAAGGGCAAAACAAAGAACCGATGGACTCAAACACGCAAAATGCAAATCTTCCAGTTGAAAACTAGAAACGGAAACACTTGCAACGGATGTAAACAGTGAATGAGTGTCACTAGCGCCTCCTACGATACATAATTCAACTTGACACTTTTATCAATAATCTATTGAGACTCTCATCTATAATCTGACAGTTAAGTTTATTCAAACATTTGCTTATCTTTTCACTGAGCTCTTCACTATGTGTAATTATGAACAGTACCTAAACACTGATTAGGAACTTGTTTACCTCAATGGGTGGCAAGTTGTTGTGCAAAGAAAAACATGTTGGCAATAAATTAACACTCGATGCGTTGAAAGTAAGCAAATGCAATCCAAGTGTGAAATAATATAAATAGCAATTATTATCGCGTTTATTGTAGTCGTGAGGAAGAATTACGATGGGGTTGAACCAAAGAAAAGCCAATAGAAATCCATTAATTACTGGATCAGTATGCATTCAGCACGAGAAGTAATCAATGCACTGGAATCGTGATTTCTCCATTAACAAGCATAGAATGGGAAATTGGATGAAATCGAAGGAAATTATACTGCTGTTGGATTTTTAATTGTAACAAATTCATTTTCATTGAATGCTTACTCAAGGGATTATAAATGATGCTAATTTAATTTCATTCTTGTTTGCTTTTTGTTTCGCAATTTTCCATTTCGAAATAAAGAGTGATAGAGGTTCTTAACCTATCATATCGTCTTCCCTCATTGTATTGCATTTAAAAAGCACTTTATTCTGCAATTTTCTTAATTCTTTCATTCCTCCACTTGGTAAATTGCTTTTTTCTTATACATTCCCTTGGATTCCCCCTCAAACTCACCGAAAAACTGGTATAAATTCATCCCGGACGATTGCTCCTCCATTGAATCGCAACTGCTTCCATTCTTTCTGAACCAGTTTTTACCCGCAAGTGGCGGGCATTTCTGTATTTTCCCCGCACAATGCACGATTGTTCCTGCGTTGTTCTTTTGTTTTACGAGCATTTTCCGTCTGTGTTATTCCTCGTTGCGTTTAAACCGCGATCAAATCCTATTTACCGAGCAAACGAGCAGAGTCTTTTATTTTTTCTTACGAGATGGGAAGACAGGGAGAAGATCGAAGGAAAGAAGTTGTGATTGCTATTAAATTTATGTCCCGCCGTTACCGCTCATTCGTCACTCGCGCGAAGGGGAAAACTGTCGTGCGAGGAAAAATGCATTCCATATACATTGCTGCTGAATTCATGGATAGATGAATGTGTGGGTGGAAAGTTTCACTCACTAGTTGTTTGTCCATTGCTGGATGACCGGAAATTGCAGGAAAATTGTTTTTTTTTAAGAGATAGATATTTAATTATGGAATTTTTGCAGAAGAATTAGATGATGGTTTGGTTTCT
>JAODGC010012902.1:82110-100585 GCA_027574925.1 Ecitoglossa quadriceps | reverse complement strand
AATCAATTTTTCAATTTTTGTTGGTCTCATTAGTAAACATTTCTTTTGTTCTGTAGTAATTTCCCGTTTTGTGTGAGATTATACACATTGGTTATATGTTTGTTTGGTAATTTATATTTAAAAAGCAATTAAACGTTTGCTTTGATTCAATAAAAATGTTCTTGTAAATGAAAATATTGCGAGTTTAATTGTATTTATTTAAGGAAATAAGCAAAAGTATTTTCTGCATATTGAAATAAATATAATTTTCCACCTGTGGGCACCGTGCACGATTGTTTCCTGCCAATTTGCTGCCCATCATCAGCCGTCATCTTCTCTCGAAGCAACTCATCTTTGAATAGAAAACCTAACTGTTTTCGTTGTACGCATTGTAGTTGTAGCCGTTACTCGCAGCAAATGCCAGTCAGTTTGTCAGTAGGGAAATTAATGCAAATCTGGTGCAACTATTTCTTCCACGCGAACCAACACCAAGCTGTAGGCAGATAGATGCATCGTGTGAGTTTGACGAGCGTGATGTTGCGCATCTGTTGCGCTCATCAAATGCTCGTTTGCAATAAATTAATTGCGATACGCAAATTGGCGTATCAAATTTGCTCCCTGCTTCGGATGGAAACAGCGTGAGGCTTAACAAGTTGGATCGTTGGTGGAGCAGTGCATCTTGCATCTGAAATTAAGTCTATCTGCTTCGCGTTGGCGAATTTCAATCAACGCGCTCGTCTGGAACACCTTTGAGCACTTGCTGCGCGCCTCCGCCACTACTGAAGACATGTTGTGCCAACCAGGTGTAACAAACACTTGACAACAAATGCGATTGATTTTTAGCGGCTATTTAATTGGGAAGCATCAGGAAGGCAATTGCGGTGATTATGATCGAAGGCTGTTCAATTGGGATTGCAAAGAAATTGAGTGATGGTCTACTTAACACGGGGCGCAGATAAAAACTTAAATTATGATTTAAGGAATTAAGAGTGATTGATGGTGGAAAGAAGTTAATGGATATTATTGATTGATTCAGGAACGTCCAATTCCTAGAGGTGTAAAAAATTTCATGATGATGATCTGTCACTTTCTAGTCTTGAATTGCAGGATAAAAACAAAAGAGGATAAAAATTCCTATAATTATTTCCTTATGTATTGGAAATCTAATGAATAGATGGAAACTTTCTATGCTATGTATTTAAATTTAAGAAGAAAGGATTGCAACTAGAACAAATAGAAAATTGAGAAAGTAATGAAACCGTTTTACTGGCTGAACACTATTATTATTATTATTATTCTTGTGGGAGGTTTTTCTCTGAAGAATATGTTGGCATTTATTTGAAATAAAAAAATTAAGAAAAGACAAAACAACATATTTTTGTTAGAAAACTAAAAAAATCAAAGAAATCTATTTTTTTAAACAGTAAAATTATTTACAAAATAATTATTTACTTAAGACAACAAAAGTTATTATTTGAGAAAATTAACTTGAATTTACATGAAACAATATCAACTTTTTGTTTTTCCACCAAGAAAATCACTTCCTAATTTATGTGGTTATCTCTTGATATTTCTTTGACTAGATGGATTGTATTTTCATCAATTAAATACAACTCTTTTCCATTTCATATCATTTTTTCTATTCGCTTCATAATTCCATGTTTTTGTTTGACATTGAATGCCTTTCCGGTTCGGCATGTTTGTTCAAACTGTTTAAATCGTTTGTCCACTGGCCATCGCTGCGTTTGTCGTTCACATGCGGCAGTGGTTCGCAAAATGCTCTTCGGACATCGTGGTCGTAACTGTACATCTCGAGGTTAGACCGCGAGCGCGCGACCGCGACCGTGTGTCGCATCGTCGGAGACACAAAAAGCGATAGCGCAGTGTCTTCACTTTGTGCAAGACACATAGATAAATGCGACGCGTATTCATTTATGTGCAAGACAACATCGATGTTTTGCGCGCCGAAGAAGTTCACAACTTGCAGGCGACGAGCATGCATGCGCACGAATTGCGTGCGAGTGCTTGCGGTTTGTCTGCGGGACGCAGGGAAACTTGCCTTGCCGGATTCGAATTATTTAGGAAACTGAAGGAACAGCAGGAGTTAACATTTCCGTTTTGATGCTGTGACTGTATTCACAACTTGCGTTAAGAACGTTAAGCAAATATTAGTGGAGGAAAACACCGGGAAGCTTGTTTTCGCATTTCTTTCGTTTCATCTTGATTTATTTATCAATATGTTATATTTAATGCGAAAGCCATTCTGTTTCTACTATTTGCTAATTTCAATTGAACATTGGTTCAGAACTTAATTTGCAAGGTTTACAATGATAGATGTGTTATAAAAGTTTTTTTTTAAATTGATTAAGTTTTAGGTTAAGACCAGTCTGCCGCTTATGAAAACTCATCAGAAAACAAAGAAAACTCTTTCGTTTATTAATCATCCGTCACATAATTACTAGTTATTTATTTTGTGCTATAAAAACATATGCGAAATGAGCTCAAGGTGACTTTTTTGACATCTGCAAGAGTGGTTGCTAGGATAATGCCCTAATAAATTTTCACCAGTTATTTAACGGATTGGACTACCACCTAGGGAAATAATAATGCAATGAGACAAGTACGCTGGAATATTGAAAAAAAACACTTTAGGAAGAAAAAATGATTTCTAACCTCTTTGAGGTTAAAAGAAGCAACGATCGAGGTAAATTGGAATGCGAAACAACAATCGTCGACTCGAGCTTTGCTGATTTCAGCTTGGAGCAAGCATAGAATTTTAGTAATCCAGCATTCTTTATTTTCACTTCTCATTGATTAATTACATCATTCATCTTGTAATCTCATGAGTTAATTTATCTTGTGACAATATAACCTGAGCATCTGCGAAACACAGTAGTCATGCACCTACAAACAAAATGACATGTTAGCAATTTAAATTTAATAACCGCACTTTAAAGCAATAACTCAGGATGAAAGTCACTTAATCGCCTTTGGAATTTATGCGAATTGTCCTTCCTTTATCCAATACCTCCCCATATAAATGTCCTCAACACTTCTACATTTTTAATTCAATTCAATTCCTATCTTTGCCCTAAACATTCCTTCTATTTGTATCACAATTAATTTGTCGGTGACTTTCCAAGAAGAAAACTTATTTCACTTCCCCCACTTCTGTTTTGTCTACAACACTAAAATGCATCTTGTGTCGCTTCAACTTCTTTATTTCATTTGTTTTGCTTTTGTTTCACTTTCTTTATTTCCTATACATCCTTGCTTCTCATTGTCGACCCTCGAGCAAGTCAATGAAGACGTCGCATCGTGCGGGCAAGACGTTTGCGAATGAATAATGCAAATTTTAAGTGGTGCGTCGACAAAGTCGACTTTGTGGCGTATCAAACCCACGCACATGTGTCTCCTGAATGGTGGCATTTGCATGCTTGCATGTTGCAATGTGCAAGGTGTCTATGTGTAGGAAGTTAAGTGTTCCCTATTGATATTTTCCCTGTGTGTGTGACAATGCCTTGCTTTCCTGCCGGCGGGAGCTGTGTGTGCGGCGAGCTGTGGCTCGAAGGCAGATATCGTAGGAGCTAATTGAATTTCCCCTATTCTCCCGTTTTGCAGTCACGAAGGAGGGTCGTGTGGACGTACTTTCCCTCTTTTACTGTACTACAACGCTCTTGCTTTCGCAGACGATCTCCTGCTTTGATCTCACTCCTACGATGTGTTTATCACGACGTGGAGGTGAAATCTATCTTTTTCTAATAGGGTTATGTACAGTACCTTCGAAGAAATTGGGAGTCTCACGGAAAAGTACACTTGAATTACTTGTGGCATCATTAGTAATTTTTACAGAAACTAGATAGTGTTGGTAAATAAGCTTGTTTTCTTTTGACTACTCTTAAGGTAGTGCTAAACTTAGTCAACTATAGATGGAGACACTAGTTTTTTGAGGCTATGATATTAAGTGCACAGGTAGTATATCAAACCTGAAGTGTTGCTCGCTGGGCCAGGAGGAGGCTAGGCTTATTTAGTGAACCGTAAGTCCAGACAATTTCCTTTTGTGCTGCTGCTCTCGCAGACTCTATTCTCTTTGATTCACCGATATAACCAAACCTATCTACACTTTACCTAGTGCATCCTCACAAAGTCACTTATAGACTTAATATAATTTTTGATGTATTTATGGCATTTTAGGGATTTTCTACTTTATTCCTTCCACTTTTCATTTTAGTCTCCTGCTTATAACATCCCATCACAACTTACCAACAACTACTCAAATATACAATTCTTCTGTAATTTGCTTCTTCTGTTAGCAATAGAAGATTTGTAGGATGAGCTATTTCTAGATTTGTCTTGTATTATCATGGGCCCTATAAGGGTGGGTTTGGATGGATTGTTGGCGATTGACGATTGTCAATTGTACGCGCGTTGTGACGAGGACTTTGAGGAGGCGTGTGTGCATTGAAATCAATGGATCGATGACGATAGAGTGGGATGTCTGTAGGGCAGAGGGTAGAAAGCAATGACTTATCTCTGCGCTCCTGATACTTTAAACTTACTTTAAATGTATTAAAGGAAAAATGTATGGAAATTTTAATTACTTTAAATTTAAGTGCATCATTTGAGGGTGGTTTACTATAAACAACAATACAACAACTAAATTTTGCTTAAAAATCATATATAGTGTCAGGAAAATCATATTTTTCGTGGATTTAATAGACTTTTAGAAATAAATTGATAGACTGGTGTTGGAGCAAGACCAATTCTTCTTTGTGTTTAACCATTTTACTAAATTTTCAATTTTCGAGTGGAAAGCCTTCGATTTCACATGTTGTATAAGCCTCTGTACATTCCATTTGTCTCTCTATGACAATGGCATTGATATTTGCTAGGGATGCACTCGCACGCGGCACTCTTTCGCCAACGATGCGTGTACGGATGGCAACCGTCTCTCGCACCCGCACCGCGTGCGCTTCTTCTTCTCTTCGGCGGGCGGACGGTCCATACACTTGCCGCGCGCGCCGCCGAAGAACGCCAGTGCGCTCCTGCTGGCGTTCGTGTGACGACCTCCGACATTGACGACAAGCTGATAACGCGCATAAAAAGTCTTAAGTTATATACAGATAATATAAACCGCACGAATTGAAGCCAAAAAATGTTTGGTAGTCAGAGGTGGTAAAAAGTTTACAATTCAATTAAGTGAGTGATACAAGTAGGACGTTTTTCTCGGTCCAGATAAAATTGCATTCTTGCAGAAATTAAATTCATCCACCAATGGTAAAGTTGTAATCTACAACTTGGCAAGAGTTGCGGTTCCGAGCGGTTGCGGTTTGAAAGACAAATTGGTGTAAAAGTGTTGCTTTCGTTAGTAACGAGGTTACATTCAACGACAATTAACGGCAACAAGTCATAATGCAGCAACAATCTTTCATATTTCTCTTGGTAAGTCACATTTACATTTCAATGAATTTCCAACTGATTGAAGACGTTGTGTCGGTATCACACCAATATGTCGATGGTAAGTATTTGATGTTGGAGTAATTATACTCGCAATTTCATCCAACTCATTGAGTCGCTGAAAGTTTGAAAGTTAGTTAATACAATGCATGATGTGCTCACAGCAGTACATAATCAATAAGACGCGTCTCGATGTCTGCCGCCACTGCGGTCGGTGGTGGAGAGGCACACGCTCACCGTTTCCACGCTGGATTTAATTACGCGCTCTTTGCTGAATTTCCCGCTTGTGCATGACAGTTCACAATGTCTCGCAACTTAACAACTTGTCTCATTACAAGCTCAACTTGCTCAAGCCACACACAACAATCACAAATTCGATACTGAACAAAGTATGCAAATGTGTATCACACATTGATGATATTGCTTCGTTTCGTGCTTTTTCATTTCTTCGATAACGAAGAGAAAAGTGATGAATTGCCAGCAGGCACATTAAGCAAGTTCACACAAAGAGCGCGCCTTTAATTTCCTGCCTTGCGGAATTCTTGTGATGGGGGTAATGCACACGTTGGGATTGAATCGCATTGATTGCATTTTCTAAATGATCGTTATCCAGAAGACAAGATCGTTATCATTACCATTGACACGTTTCACACATTACACATGCCTTTACAAATGTTACAGGGAAAAGGCAAAGGTAGGAACATGTTATTTAATGAGGATTTTATTATTTTTGTGCCAAACACAATTAAGTTGTATGCCTTCTTATCTACCATCAAAGTAAACAAGAAAATCTGAGATAAACTCATGAAGGTTTCTAGCCACTTCTAGGTTTTTGTGTTTTTTTAAATTAATTTTTTGCATGTTCAATTAACGAATTGAATTCAAATTAAATCTTCTTCTTGCCACATTCTTACCATATTAAATTATTTCTCATTTTACAATGAGATGATTACCATGAAAACCCAACAAATCATGAAATACAAATAAATTATAAACCGCACATTTAATAGAAAGAACAATGCGTTATTGGGTTAAACATATTCCTTATTGGTTTCATCTCATCCAACGAAAGTAGTAGACAATTGAAAAAGTCTTTTTCATCTAATGTTTTGCCGAACTTATAGAATTGCATAGCAGGTGTAAAAAATATACTCTTTGTTTATTCGTCACACTCCCTCATTTCTGCTTCTTTTCTCGGTTTTTCCAAGGTGCAAAAGGTGCGCACCTTAGATGCCCGCTTCAAGGTGGTTCAAGTCGTGTGCACTTTAGGTCGTTCAAATTCGCCATCTCAGCTGAGCGCACCTGAATCACTTTTTGATCCGATTGAGTCTATATGTGCACGGCAATCAAAGAAAGCTATTGATGCGGAAAGTCTTGTTGGGTCGGACTATTCGCTTTCTATGAACTTGAATGAATTATAGATATACGCAGCGCGTACGTTTTTACTTTTTCCTATTTATTCTGCACTCAGCAAACGTGTGCAATGTGCTAGAAAAACCAAGTGCATTCAACAATACCTTTATTCCATTCAGTAATCGCACCTGCATCTGCTGCATCATCTACTACATACGTTTTGATGCTGAGTAACAATATAGAAGCAATTTAAAAAACGTTTCCTTTTGAAAAGATATTCGCTTAGAAGACTAGGCAACCAACATATCAATTATAACAATCAAACCAGTGTTGTATGTGTTGTATCTATCCAGTAACAACTGATCATAGATCATGGTCATGTCATTCGCATGCAGGACAATTTGTGCAAGGGAAAGCTAAAGTACCTTTAATGTGAATTGCAATTTGATTAATCGTATACTCGAGTACGGTGTCGGCATGGGTAACAGTACTCTCACACCACAATACCTCACACCCACTGTACAGTTATAACAAAGATAAGAATAATAATGACGATAATGATTTCCATTTTTCTTATCTACAAACTTGTCCCAACTCAATTTATTCATTTGTAATTGGAATTAATTTTCTTCAGCTGAAGGAGTTACACATATTTAAATTCATCTGCCATCATTTTCCAATTGCCTTTCAATTTATTGCTATTTTCCATGCACTTAAGCAACATACTTTTACACGTGTAAAAAACAAGGTTTAACTGAGCTATTCCCGCTTAAAAAGCAGTACACATCAAGAGGCTTAATTGCATGAGATGTCTTCCAAGTACCTTCCATCACTAATAGATACATTTTATTCTTAGTCATTGAAATGTATCCGCTTGCAATGAGATTAAAACGCTTTTGCTGAGAAACTATCGTTTAAGACAGTAGCAGCGGACGAGTTTTATGGTTGCTTGGAATGATAATAAATTGTGACCTGATAACCTATAAATGAATTCTTTTACAATTAGAAATTTTAATCATTAGAAAAGCATGGTTTTCTTAAGACAACTTCTTTTTGGTAATTTATTACATCAACTAACCTCTAATTAATGCTATCACACTCAACAAGAGCCTCGATTGTGATGCATTCAATCAACAAATTACATTGAACGCATTGGTTTTCTATCAATTCTTAGCTTGATCATACCAAAATATATAAAATGTAGTTTAAACAATTAAACAAAGAAAAATAATTAAAGCATCAAATATATTGTAGATGCTGGTAATTTCTCATAAGTTTTTTTTTGATAATCTTAGTTTCAGGTTTTCTTTGGATTTTTTTTTTGCAATTATTTAATCTACAGTTATACCATTGTTTTGGTTTCATCTACCTTTGTCTAATTAGCAACAATGCGCACCATCCGCGTCAAATATGCTTTATCTCGTATCTATTTCAATTTCCTCTCCACATTCAGCAGCCGCCCACGTTTGGCGCTTGTAATTGTTTTACCAGTTCAACAAGCAACGGTGCAATCGCATTGTCTTCGCATTGTTATCAAGCAATTTATTGTTTTCTCACTGCGCTGGAATACACGAAGTGAATTCGGTTATGTTTAGATAAACCAAAGTACTTTATTGTCGGTAACAGATGATAGTAATCCATGGCTAATTAGATTTGTATCCAGCTTAATTTAATTTCTCCAAGACTTTAACTTTCTTGTTACCACCATTTCCCTCCTGGCTTCGCTTGTTTCTCTTCTGTTGGCATCTTGTATATTGTTATCACGCATCTCTAGGCATGCTCTTGGCGTCGTTAACAGCAATCGCCAATCGCTAATCGTTATGGTGTGTCGTTTTTCGCCGTTTGTTCCTGATTGCCTTGCACGGCGCAAAATGCGGAAAAATGCGCCCAATCGCCGTAGCCCATCGCGCATCTCACCGGTGAAAACGGTGGAAACCGCAATGGCCGGCCATAAATCTGCGAAACGAGGCTAAGCGTGTCTCGCAAAGGGACGAAGGACGTGCGCCGCCAAGGGGCAATAATTCTCTTTTGTTTTCATTGTTGTTGTTTTCACGTGTTTCTTGCAAAACGACGCGAACGTGACACGCGCCTTATCGCAAACCGCGTGCTATTGGATCGTGAATGTCATCGAAATGTTTCTTGCAAAGTATCGGTATTACTGTTGAGGAAAAACCCTCATCGATTTTATCTACACTCTACACTTTTTCTACTTTTTATCGCACTTTATAAGCGCATTAAGTTCAAATTAGTTTTAACCTTGTTGAAGGATCAGGATCACCTACGCTGGCCCAGAAAAGAATAACAATAAATTGTAGAAGTTGCTAAATACTTGTTCGACATCTATATTCTCTTCTTTCGTGGAAATCATTTTGCATTGCACGACGAACTTGAGTCGGGAATGTGAATCACAGATTCGCAAACTGACCCGATTCACAATTGAGCGATTTCACGATTCTGTCTCAAAAGACAAGGTTGGCGAGCAACAGTAACAACAATGACGTGTTGTTGGCAGTTGGTGAATAATGAAAACGTGAATTCTCTCTAGTGCCGTTAACATGCTGGATTCTCACAACGCCAATTTTAGTTTATTACGGCGACTTTTCCGCATTAGGATGGGCGAAAAGTCCCGTTGGTATATAATATTTTTGGGAGTCAATGTAAACAGTTAATAACTTATTATACGTAACCTGATACGTAAGTAACAAATATAATTAATGTGTGTTGTTAATGCCATCTGTTCTGCGCTAGTAAAATTTAATAGTAAAGTTGTTTTCGAAGATATAATAAAGTTTTAGCCGGAGGTATCATAAAATATTTGAATGATGGTCATTGTATTAACTACCTATGATCTATGAAATAATTCAAGGCACGGTAAAAAAGTGAACTAAGCAAATAAGAAATGACAGGTTTTTATCTAAGCGTCATCTATTGCATCGCCATTGAACAATTGATTTCGAGGTTTTTAACGCCGCGCCATCTATAGACATGGCACAAAACCAAATTCTACCTTTCCGGGAAATATCTACTTCACACTGAGTTATTCTACGTCCAGGTACAGAACAAACATTTCTCCCAGATGATAAATGTTTCACATACCATCCAACTTTGTTGATAACATTTTTCATAACATTTGCATGTCGAATTGTTAATTTGATTACCGTTTTGACCACACTGCCATCTATTCATAAATAGCACTGAGTCAACAAAATATCAAATTATATCTGATGTTGAATATATTTATTATCCTATAAGTTTGCAAACTCAGCAAAGTTGAAACAATCGTGAACGCTGTAAAGACTTGACCACGATTGCATCGGCAACTGTAAGATTGTATGAATGTATAGGGAACAGACGAGTAACGAGAAGATGGATTGTTTCTTTTGAAATCCTTTTCCTGCCCGATGTTAGTATTTGCTTAAGCAGAAGCAAAGACAGTCGCAGTTCTTGAAAAGCTTAGATTGCGTTTGATTTTCTTGCATTTTATCAAGACGCATGTCTGAACGTTGAAAGTAAGAAGATATATGACTTAAGTCATGAAGGAGACGATTTAGATCCTCATTCTAGGTCGTAAATCTTACCTGAAGTCAGCTTGATCATTATAAAAAAGCAAAATTTATAGTATCAAATACAATAAGAAGAAAATATTTAGATACATGATCAATTTGATGTTGACACTTTAGATTGTTAGATATGCAAAATGTTTTCTTGTCAGAAAAGAATGACGTGTATTAGATACAGATGGAAATCTATAAATAAATTAATATTAATTGGAATCGCACGTAAATCAACCGATAAATCAATTGCTATGCTTATATGTATTTGCAAAGCAAAATGTGCTGATGCAAATAATTTATTACAGAATATTAATTACAGTTTAGTAGGATATTAATACAGTAGATGAGATTAAATCGTTTAGTTTTTAATTGTAAGATGGAATAAAAAACTTAAATTATGTCATACTAAAATGATTTTTTTGTTCGAAAAAAATACATTTAAACAAGAAAAATCTGTTTTTCTTGATTTCTTGAAGCACTCAGATTAGAATAAAGATAGTTCAGTTATTAAATTAGAAATCTTCTTTTTAGGTTTTGCTTTGTTCAAAAATTGCTTTAATTGAAGTACAAGCAACAAATGGTGGTTTTGATTAAATCAAATTTTAGTATATCTGGAGGAAATTTTGTTTGAATAACAAAGTGTATATTGTGTAATTTAGTTTAGAGATTTTGAGTTGTAACACAGTATCCATCGATAATCCTATAAAATTTCATTGATTTGAAATAAAGTTGAACGAATTGTTGCTTAATACTATTTCTAATACACCTTGAAGTTATCCAAGTCAAACTTAAAGGTGTAAACCAACTAATTCAAGGATAATCCAATGTTAAATATTAAAATCCTGTTTCTGAATTTAGTCCTCTTTATCCTTCATCACTAATAGTGTCCAAGTAAATTTATCTCAGTACAATGTAGACACTTATTTCTTGTTGTACCAATTTCAAAGCAAACATGAATACTATTATTGGTCATGTAGATCCATTGGGATGCTGTTGATATTTTCAATCACATTAACATGTCATTAAAATTTTTAATAAAGTGGAAATTGTCAAAAAGGCACTAGTTTTTTCCAGTCTGCAAATTTTTGAATGCAAATAACAATTCAAGCAGATTTGGTCGAATTGATTCCAAAATAGCATGCACCTCTCGCTGTCTAACTGAAAGTTGAACACATTGTGCTTAATACTATTTTTAATATTTTTTAAAAGTACTTCAGACTTTACAGAAGTGTAAGATTATAAATTCTGGGGAAATTTAGTGTTAAACATTTAATTTTTTAGTTTATCCTTTGATTAATTTTAATTAAGTAATTAATTCTATTTACTCTACTAGGTAGAGGCATTTTCCTCCTTAACTATATTCATTTTTTAATTTCCGAAATTTCCACATGATTCTGTTTTTTTTTTGTTTTGTATTCCATGCTTAATATTTAATTCCACTCTACGTTCCAGCCTACAATAAACATTATTACGTATTGATCCTGATGCCAGGTACTACAAGGACATTATTACATGCATTACCAACATCTAACTGTGTTTTCCCTTCTTACGTGTCTCTCTGCGCGCATCAGCGCACAACTTGTTTATTTGAAGGCGTTTATTTTTCCGCATTTTATTAGACGGCGACTTTACAGCAAGTTACGATTTGTTATGATGCGCATTATTATAAGTCCTACAATTACTTTCCATCTTCGCCACGGCTATTTTATTACAACACATTACGAGCGTCATGGATAAACAAACAAACGATAATAATCACATCAACTTTAATCACATTGCAAGTTATTTCATGCGATGCTTTTGTTTCCGTTAAATTGTGTACGTTTTTGTGTGTTTTATTCAATTTGCAGGGAATTGCAAGATGCTGTGAATCAGTACGTTGATGCTTTTACGATAATTAGTTTTCTTCTTTTCTAATGCGGCTTCTTTTGTTGATCGTGATGGTTCATTTTTCAAATGCACGTGTAGCAATCAAATGATTTATTGGTTTTGAAATTGAAAGAACCAAAGTGTACAAAAATCATGGGGTAATAATATTGTATGCTTGTTGAGATCTGAAACAACATAATTCATTTTAATTAAAAAAATGAATGTGTATAGGTTAAGATAATAACAACATAGTTTTAGTGTTTAAATAGTGCTGAAAATATTGTGTATACTATGACGAATTTACCTAATATTTTAAAGATATTGTTGATTGAAATATACATGCAGAAAAGTACCGAGAAACTTTTCAAATGGTTGAATTAAATAAATTTCTTCAAATAACACCGAAAAAAGTAGTTTTTTGACTTGAAGTTCAAAATTTAGAATCTGAAGTTATTATAGAAGGATTTTGTGTTTCTGTTCATGATTCTCAAAAAGAAAAATTTTTGAAAAAAAAAACAAAAGAAATTGAAAGTGTCCAAGAGAAAATAAATTAAATTTGTGTTAGTAGTGATTCGCATGAGGAGGTTCAAGCTTTGCCCAGTTAAGCTTACACTCCAGACAGATTAGCTTACAGCACCGCTTTGCATTGAATCTAACGCGACGTTAATTAATACTCATTAAGCTCGGAAGTAAGCGTCACTAGCTTAAGCTTAATGCAAGCGATTAATGCAATCGCTTCACTGCTTTTCTCGTTTATACATTCGCCTCAAAATATAACAACAAATTGTTTAATTTTTTACCACAAATTACACTGAATGTATAAGATAAACGTGTTAAGTATTTCTACTTTTCTTGCACTTTCCTCAATATGAATTCATCTTTTGTGCACATGCTTTATGCAGTTCACAATTAAACAAAGTAATTAATCTTCTCTCTGAAAGTGAGATTGAAGCTTTGCCATCTGAGGTCATTTCGGATGAAAGCAAAAGCCCTTAGAATTTAAACGCATGTTTACCAAACGTGCACGTAACAACTTAATCCCATCGGTCTCCTTCCATGGTCCTCTTCATCCATGGTGTCGGATAAAGCCACAATGCTTAATGTTATCTACCCGCCCACACTCACGCAGGATGATATAAAATTACAGGTATTGTAGGTTCGTGATGTGTTTGATTAAACTTTATTACTTTATCGGCATAACTCTTCGAATATATCCTGAAACAATATAAAAACGAAAAGATAATTAGATAGATACCAGTGTGATAGATACCAAGATCAATACTTTGATCTGAAACATTTTCACTATTAGCTACAACAAACCAACCTATGTTATCTTATGGTATGAGTTAACGTTGAAGAACTGTTAGCACCAATTCGAAAACGTTAGGAATCCAAGAATAAGCACAGTTTCACAGGTTAACGCAACTTGGAAATAAGTAGAAGTGTTAAACATGTAAGACGTGTTTCATGGTGGTCATAGTAATGTTTAACATCCATCGCTAAGATTGTTGGAAATCCTAGACGTTGAGTTCGAAAGTTGGAATCGTTTTGTTTGGACTTGGGTCTTCCTTCCATGCCTTCTATTGCTTGGAGTTCTGGTTCTTTCTGGTTATGTCAATGACGTAATAAACTTAATATGGAATTGGAGATGTTTTTGGAATGTTCTCAAATGTGACAAACAGTTCTAGCATACTTCCAACAACGGTTTATTATAATTGACGTGTTAAGTCATAGTAAAATATATTTCAAAAAAGATAGGCAAGTTTAATTGTGCTTACAACTTTATATTAATGAACGACTTTATTGATTTAGTTGAAAAGTCATTGTTTTATATATAAAAGGAATAATAGTGTTGAGGTTTAGCAGAATTTTTATTGCATTTTTTTCAAAAAGTAATACTAAGCTTTAACTATGAACATAATATTAATATTATTATAATATTTTTAAGTTTATTTTCTAATGTAATCAAAGGTTATACTTTATTTCAATAATAACAAAGTGAACTTGTTAATGAAAAATATTCCAAGCTTTGAAAAACCATCAACAATTTTCAAATGTTTTATGAAACTAAAATTGCAACTACAATAAACTGATTTCCAGTTGAATCCAATTAAATTATTAAATCAAAAAATATAACCACCACTTTCTGCTTAATGTTTAACTCGCTGATGAATCTTAAACTCATACAAAATTATTATCTTTTTATCAAATCAATTTACTGTATCACTATATCCATATCAAGCCATCAATAATTTTTATTAATCCAAACTAATCGGCTTAATACATTTTGTACGACTCCGAAATTATTATGAGTTTTCCTCATTGATACTCTTCTGATTTGTTAGTTTCCTCACGCCCTACACTAATTATCCTAAACAAGTACCACAATCATGTTGTTAAAAATGTCCAGCACAATGTTTAGTTTAATTGGAACACAAGTTCCATGTGATCTTCTATATCATAATATTATTTCCTTGATTTGGTTAATATAGTCTAACCTAACAATTATGTTACTTTATCTCCAAACGTGAGTGTAGTATTTGTTTGCTTGAGCTGATGTAATTCAACTGAATATTAAGATGAATTCATGAAAGGCTTTCTCTGACTGACTGGCTTTGAAACGCAAATATCAACAATTTAGTAAATATTTAAAGATACGCATTTTTCTTTTTATTGGGTTTATAAATGGTGATGTAAAAACATAAACTGACAATTCAAATGGTATTTGTTTAGGTTATATTTATTTAGGTTCTTATTTCTTTGAGAAAATATTGTTTCCTTTGTATAAACTGTACTTTATCATAACCTAACCTAACTTGAAACTTGTTTACTCCATTATTTAAGAACATACCCTTTTCAAATTAGATTATATCCCATTTTCTAGGGTGATAATCGATGATGATTCACTCTTGTCCTCCTGCAGACTAGATCAGCATCATCTGTCAACTTTCTGCACCCGCAGTTTCCAGATTCACTTGTTCATCGTATAACCACATCACCGCCTTTCTATTGTATAGTTGTACTGTGTGCGTCGAGGTTAGTTTCCACGGTTTCCAGGGCAATTGTACGAGATCGTGCGCAATTCCCTCGCTGCCGAGGGTGATTGCGCGTGCACCCGGTGCCCGATGTGCAGCCGGTTGCAATGGGCGTAATCATGCGGGGGTTAGTAGGTTAATGTCTCGGTTTTGTCCGTTGTCGGTGTAATCAAGTCTGGCGTGCGGCCAAATGTGCACATTTCGACATCATCGCGATCCTTTGCTGACGTTTACTGATATGTGAAATTCCCACTGCGGGGCGCAGAGCTTTCAACGCTTCAGTTCAATCAGAGGAAACTTGGGAATGGCACTTCTGGGAATTAATTTGCTAGAGAAATCTGTGAGATAGAAAATACCCACAGATTATTTGAAACATGACGTGGGTTAAATCAAGCAAAGAGATTTCCTTTAGATACAGAAAAATACCTAGATGTCTATGGATTTGATCTAAATATGCATTAAAATAATATTGTTTTAAAGAAGGTTCTTCAATCTCTTTAGTAGCCGTGCATTGACTGTCTTCTTTTTCCCAAAAAATTTTAGGCACTTCACCTCACGCTCGTCGACGTCAACAATTGTCTAACCTCATCACTGCACTGCGGGCAGAAACGTACTACGGTGTATGGTTAGTTGCATATATTAATGAGTAGCGGATTTAAGTCTAGAGGTTATAATTATCAATTTATATTCTTCTTGAATTCATTCCCATTATCAACTTACATCACAATCACATAAATAACAGGAAAAGTTGATTTAATCCCTGGAAAATTGTCGCATAAAAATGTCTTGCATCATATGCATGCACTCACAATACATGTAACAAACGTGAATATCCCGTACGGTTTGTAATGTATATTGTTTTACAACGTTTTTATTATTACCTTCTTCATGCCAGTGCTCTGCACTTATATTGCTAACGTGTTGTACATTTTATGACTCCAAAAGCGCAGTGTCGACCCTGGATTCACTGAAATGCATTCGTGCATTGTAAAAATTCACACACGCCATCCAGCATCAACAGCGCATGTTGTACGACCGTGAGTAATTGCCATTGGATCTTGAACTTGAACGTTTTTCTTTCCACGACTCTTCTTTTCATTATTTCTTTTTTGTTTTGCGTTCCTCTACGCTGTACAACTGAACTTATCATGGACAGCTACGTGCATTCTAATACCCAAACACACATATATTATAAAAGCTCTCAGTGTGTTATAATTAGTAAAAGAAAATATGGAAAATAGAAAGAAAGGTCTAGCAGAGCGAGAAGAAGAGGATTTAATGTTGTGTACACTATGCATTAGGTAATTGCATAATATTATTACGCACGATTATTTCGAATTCACTTCACTTGGCTTCTCATTGTTGGTGAGTGTGCGATTTGTGCGCAATGAGCGATGATCCGTTTGAATTCGACGCAACGACCGCTTGTCTATTTTTCTTTCGCTCGCCAAGAACATGTCGCGCTGGCTGCTTTGAAAAACGCTTTGGCATGAGTGTTGGACAATGAGGATAATTGAGGTGCAATCTGCCACACATCATTTGTGGTGGCTACACAAATGAAAGCTAATGACATCAAACAATTGCATAAATTGCATTAATATAGTGTTAAACAATAAAACGAAGGCAAACATTGATGTGTTATATTTCGTCAGAGGCAATTTTGTGTGAAAATCATCTAATCAATTTAAGTAGCAGCTACGATGGAGAAATATTCAATGGAAGTTAGGATTTAGTCAAAAATTATAACTAAAGTTTAGGAAATAATATAAAAAGTAAACAAAATTTTTATTTTTAACTGAGTTGGATTTTTTATTAGACGTCAGTAGTTCTAATGGTATATGATAAAATATGGAATTTTTTTTTGAGAAGAGTAACCTGCAGTAGATGTTATTCTTGCGGTGGTTGAGTGTCGACTGTCATACAGTTTCCAGGATTCGCAGCCATTAGACCTCGGTGGCTTTGTGGCGCTCGAGTCGGAAGCACGAAGGTTGCAAATGATCGCGCGATCTCGCAGATTTCAAATCACCTGCGACGGCCGCGACACCAACGCGGATGCTGCGTACTAAATTAATTCTAAGCTGTGTGCAGCTAAACGTAATGGAAGAAGGCAACATGCCGAACACGTTTTTATATCATATCAAATATTTAGTAAGTGTCAAAGTTTTGCTTTAAATCATAATGAAGCATCATATCTCATAAATATGTAAACAAGATCAATAGTGTATTGAACAATTAATATAAACTTAGGTAAATAAAGAGCAAAAAGAATGCTTTGTTTCAATTCGTAATAGTATTTTTATAATTACATTTTATAAAAATCCACCCTTTATTTGTTTGCACTTGTCTGCAAACATTAAATCAAGCTTAGTAAAAATCAAAATATTTCGTGTTAATTCCACATAATTTAGGACTATTCCAACATTTAACAACTCATTATGATACTATTAATTAACGTGTTTATGGTATTACCTCCAGAGCAATCTGCAATATTCTCATCTTCCAACATTTCTCGTTTTTCATCAATCTTAACATCAACGGCTGGAATCGCTCACACGTTTATTTTGCCTTGAGTATTTTCTTTTTCTTCCCAATATTTCGAAGTCTCACACTCTCATGCATGTCATAAGTACTGCTGATAAATATTGATGCGATACGATATGTTGGCATAATCGCTGCATAATTTTATTGGGTGCTTTTCATAGCACCTTAATAACATGCGCTCTTCGATATGAATAAGCCTTACATTGCAAAGCGTAATCTTGTAATCTTTCCAATCAATGGAGGAACTGAGCGTTTAATATGAGAGTAAAGGTTTGGAATGTGAGGAAGTTGAGGTAAGGCGTGATTAAAGTGTTTATGCTGTAACATAATGGGTTTAAATGGCGGAAGTGCAGTCAACGCCTTTTGCGCTCATGTGTTTGGAGAATTTAATTAAAAATCACATTTGTTTGTCAGCATGATATTCAGTTGAGAATTGAAATGGAGATGAAGTATACGGCGAGATGCAGTGTAATTTAATGTTTATCAATTTGATTTTCATTTGGAGCGTAGATTTTATCATGACGAGAGATAAAAGATAAGATAGTGATGAATCTAGAATTTTATTTTTAATCTAAACTTGATTTCCTTTCTTTTTCAGGAAGTTTATAGGAATATCAATTATTTTCATATTAATTATTTTATATATAAATGCATAGGTTACAAAAGCATAGTGTAATAACCTAAGTT
>JAODGC010012902.1:48248-82010 GCA_027574925.1 Ecitoglossa quadriceps | reverse complement strand
AATATCAATTATTTTCATATTAATTATTTTATATATAAATGCATAGGTTACAAAAGCATAGTGTAATAACCTAAGTTTCTTATGCAATGCATAAAAATTGATACTTTTTGTTATTAAGCATGGAAATAATTTTGAAAAATTGACTTGGATGAGTTGACTTTGTTTAGAAAGAAAATCAAATTAATGATGGCTTTCAATAAATATCAAGATAACTCTTCAGAAACAAATGATATTCGAATTTTGTAAAAAGATTCGGAAAGTAGATAAAATCCTGAAAGGGTTTTTTCACTGTACATTAAAAGTATTGATTGAACTTCGATTAGGGAACAAATTCAGTTAAGTCTTCTATTACAATACATTTATTTCAAGTTAAGTTACTTTCAATTAATATTTGAAAGCAAAATTTACACCACTGAAAGTATAAGAAATGAACTTAAAAAATCAATATGCATTATTACTTGATAAATTGTATTCATAAAGATATATTACTTTTATGAACAATACAAGGAAAAGTCAAAGATAAATTTAATAATAACAGTGACTATGAAGCAATCAATTATTAATTCCCGTCCCACACTCACAATTACTTTATTGCCCATCATTCGTTTCAATTAGAAACGGAGATGATCAAACGCACGCGAGTTTATTCATTCTAATTCGATAATAAATCAAGTCACAACATGCACTACACCAATCCACTTGCATTAATAGCTCGTCGATACCTTTATAACTTTATTAGAACATTAATGCATTAATACCAGTCGTGATGTACTGTGATTGATCACATAATTAATTTAACACTCTACGTTATTAACCAACATTTGCAACGTTAGCAACTAGTACATCCTCTTCCATAGAAAAGCTGAGCAGAATATAATCGCATTTGCGCACCACTGATGAAAATATGAAAATAAACAGGTACGGAACGTGTAATGCGCAGGGGCGGAGAATGCAGGTATTAATTAATAAGCGTGGCGACCTGCCGACGGTGTCGACAGTTTGTTACACGGCTTTGCTGCTCTGTTGGTGGCGGCGCGCGTTGATGGGATTTATTAAGTCGCCATGACGATGCTGTGCGCGTTGATTACGAGCGAGGAATTAATCAAATCGAGAACGCTTGTTAAAATTGAAGAAGCGGAGGAATAGGGAATCAAATAGATGGCTAAGGAGATGCAGAATGGGTATGTAAATGCGATTTATTAGGATGAATTAAATTGGTGAATTTTATTGGATCAATGATTTGGACTGATCTAATAGTTTGAGAAACTATATTAAAAGATTGGTTTCTAATTTATAAAACATGCATTATTCTTGATTTTTTCCGTCAAAGGGAAGGTTTTAATAAAATCAAGGTATTTGATTATAAACATTTTTTTTCGCAGTCGATTTTAGATCTACACTTATTGTAACATAAGTTTATATCAATTTATAATTATTTCATCACATTTTTTCCTTAGAAAGTCCAAGTGTTATCATTAAATTTGTTGTAATTTTGTTTTGTTTTTCCATGAACTATTGAACTTGTCAGCCATCTTGTGACATTATTCCTAGCTCACGTGACATGTATGCGAGTGTACGTCCTGCTCGTACAAATTTAAATTGCCCTTAACTAGACAACCCGCGAAGAGAAAATCTAAATTGGAATAATTAGACGTGTGTATTGATTGCATAATGTACAGAGTACACGTCACTGCAGGTATTTACCCAGCAATGTGTTGGAGTTGGCTAGACTGCTGGCAAGTGTGCACAGCTAGAGGTTGTTTGGCAAATTGGCTAATTTGCCGAGTTTCCTACGAGGAGATAAGAGCAGGACGAAAATTGAGATCTCGTGCAAATCATAATGGACTTAATATGCTACGTTTACTTTTTATTTTCCATTTTTTTGGTGCTGTAAGTGGGAAAAGTTACTTTCCGATGGAGAAACTTGCATTTAAGCGTTTTTATCGTTTGTTTCAGATCTTTTGTGCGGGTTGTCTACATGCAGCACGTCTAGGCACGGAATGCAAGAGTGATTGGCAGTGCAAGGAGGATATTAATGGTTCAATGTGTCTTAGAGGGCGCTGTGCATGTCAGCCGTATTATGCGAGGGTTAATTCTACCTATTGTGTTCAATGTACGTCATAATAATGCAGGCTTTCGGTTGGAATTGGGTTTCGTTGAGGTAATTTTTAATGTGTTACAGCTACTCTACTGGGCTATGATTGTGTGGTTGCCGAGCAGTGTTCAATGAAGGTAGCGAATTCCTCATGTCTAGAGGGCGCTTGCAGATGTGTTGATGGTTTTCTGCAGTTCAGGAAACACACTTGTCTTGGACGTGAGTATCACTACCAATTTATGCCCATCAATGTTCTTCACGTAATAAGTGTCTCTTTGATTCTGGTTTGTAAACCATTGAAATTGAAACTCTTTCCCTTTTCATACGTCCATGTCGCGTGGAATGTTCTCTACAATCTTTTCGCTTTTGACCCACGGCGCATTTACGCGAACGTGGCCTATCATTGATCAGTCAATTCGCGTCATTGCCATCGCCACAACCACTTAACGTCGTCGGCGTTTCGCTCTCAAAGCTCGAGCTTTTGTGTCGTTGCTTTTAACTCACCGTGCATTCTACCCTTGGAGAGGCACACAGCGTCAATAACAATTTCCTTTTCCACTTTGCTATGGTTTCGTAAGCAGTATCGGACTTGACACATTCACTATCTTTACTCTAGGAGCTTGAAGAAAAATGACTTAAGCCATTACTGTTCTATCTTCTCCGAAGTTGGTATTTCGTCAATTCCGCGCGATTGCATGCAATTACACTGAATGCAATTGTAGTTAATAAGTAAAATTGCGTTTTGAATTCCTTGCTTTTCTTATCCAACTTGTACCTACATCTCAGAGCAAAAATATTGCATTGCGAATGCACTAGTGATTGCAAATGATGGATTCTGCCCTGTCTTACTTGATGTATTCTAGCTGCTCGCATTGTCATTGAGACGACCTTGCATGCAATTCACGTCCTCTCATTTGTGGCAATTTGCAACTATTTACTATCTATTGCTTTCTTTCATTTCCGAGACGATATATAGAGTAGCAACTAAGGATTATCTAAGTTAATTAGATTCTAACGTTCGAGAGATGACAAACTTGACATATCCGCTACACGCATACTTATTAACGGCCAGTAAGGTGGATTAGAACGGATCAAAACATCTTATACACGTTTATTTTGTGTAAATGCAGGGGTATAATTAGTGACATAATTACAAACAGAATCACTTTGCATGAAAAACACGTGCTTACAATCTTATGTGAAAAGTTAACCAGATGGCTTCCAGATCTACTCGAATGTAATTTCGATTGCTTTCAATTTGTAAGATAAGGAAATTTCACACTCAGAAAATCACATTTTATTTGATTAAACGTTTATTGAACCCAAATTTGTTGAATTAAGCCTGTTTGTCTAAATTACATGTAATTTTTTAATATTCTATGAGTATTTTCATCAGTAAAACCCATTGGACTCGTCAAAACTTTGAATTGACCTCTTTGAAAAGTATAGGAAACACAGGTATGTGTATTTAATCTGAGACTCACAAAAGAATTTGACTATTGTCTATGCAAATTGAGCAATTTGAGCAATTCATTATTTGTTATTCTTAGTCAAGAGACTAAGATTTCTTCTACATGTCCACTTGTTTGATTCATGTAATGAAAGCTAATCCAACATCCAATCGATATTGCCGGGCAGATTTCATTTCGTGTGGTGTTTATTGAATACGTGCCCATGCTTAAATCCCAACCGCATTCCGGTGTCTCCCTTGCGTCGGGCACGCACGCCGCCACACGTTTAATGCGATACGTGCCGTTTGGACATTGCAGTTTGGTGGGCACTAACTTATCGTTCAAACTGTAAGCAATTGCAAGTAACGTCTGCGGACAGTAAGTACAGAGACCATACGGTCTTGGCTGGAAACAGCCGCAAGTGTAGATTATCGGGATCATGTGTCGAACACCTTCGACGGGTTGGTTATTTCTGGCACTAGCTTTGCATACCCAAGAACGTGCGCATACGCACTGCATCCTAATGAGATTACAAGTAAAAAGTTCATCTACCTTTTTTCTAGTTGTGGTTAAAAAGGTTGAAAGTGGAAGTGTTGCTGGCATGCGTTTACACTCAATGTGAGGAAACCAGATAAGATCTTAGTTGGACATGGTTTTTTTCGTGATGCTTATATTATTACATTCGTGTGTCAGGTGGATTTCTCGTTTCTTGGTGATGTGTTTGAGTCAGTTAAAGATCAAGAGGGAAAATAAAACTTAATCTACTTCTGTAATTTAAGTCAGTCTTAATACAACTGCACATGCACAAAATTGCTTCCCGTTTTTTCCTCAGGAATTATTCAACTTAATTTTTATGAACACGCCACATTCCTATAGAATAAATTTGTCTTGTATCACATGACTTAACAATTCAAAACAATGGGATCAAACCAAAACATACCGAACCAATTCTCACTTAAGTGGCTCATCAAAACCTATCTAAGCTTCCTAACCATAACATTATTTCCCATCATTACTCATTCAAATCCGCATCGCCCACGCTATTACCATTCTCGTCCCAGCAACGACAGGCTTTGTAAATTCGACTCCGAAGGATTTGCAAGCCTAGAGAGTCCCAAGTCGGGCGCGCGCGCGCATCTGCCTCGTGCACACAATTAACGTGTTCGTAAATTAGTTCCGTTCTATTGTTTGCCAAAGTTATCGTCCGAGCTTGTTCAGTTCGCATGTTAATGTAAATGCACTCGTCGGGCGTGTGAAGTATGCGCATGGGTCTTTCTATTTGGTTCCATGGGTTCCATTCTTCCTTGGGCTGTGTGTGGATTTTCTAGAAGCTGCGTGCCACTTATCGGCGCATCTTTGCGCAGTGTAAACTCGACCTTCGCGAATTTACCGCTAGGATAAACCCAACTGTGGAGGAAACCAGAAGAAAATAACTTTGGAAGATGAAGTGCACAACCTGGCAGGCAGATGATAGATTGCAATAAAAATCAATGTGTTTTGGTATTCTAGTCATAAAGCTATCATGTATTGGTCAAGCTTTGGTCCTATTTGTGAAAAGCCTTATGACTAGAAGATAAGATGGAGAAGCAAAAGACCTTTACGTTTCTTTTTTCCAGCTGCTCGTCCTGGTAACGTTTGCTACTCCAATGCCCACTGCCGTTTGTGGACTGCCGACAGTCACTGCGACTTCCTCATACCGAATCTCTTTGGTCGCTGCCAATGCAATACGCCTTTCAAACAAGTGGGTGATTCCTGTGTCCGATCTGCATTTCCAACAACGTCTACAACAACAACATCTACGTCAACCGTTATACCAACTCCCTTGATCATTCACACCTCCCAACCACCCATACCATCACCATCGCCATCCATTATACTCCTCTCTCAATCTGACGCAGTAGATAATGGACACCCCATGGTCAGGGACAACTCCTACCACTCTACAGCTCTCCCTGACATTGAAAGCAACTCTATTCCGGATTCAACTAATCCAATCTCATCTACACCATCGATTAAATTTGTACCATCCAAGCTGTCAACCCCCAAACAGATTCATACCACTTCACGACCGGATGTTACGACCAGATTGGCCATTGCAAGGCGTAGTACTACAATGGAACCATATTCAACTCCAATGCCTTTGCATGCAGGGTTGTTTTCTAGTACCACAACGCCGAAGCCTTCGTTTATGTCAACATTGACCACTAAGGCAATACAGTGGACTACTACGAAAAAGACGAGTATGTTGTAAAGGGTAGTAATAGGTTGAGATAATTTAATGTTTACGGTTTTGTACAGATTCTAAATCTGGTAATAGAATCAGGACTAGGGTTGATGATAGCCACGTCGCAGTCAGTTTAGGACTTCCTTGCGTTACTGACTTACAATGTCGCGCAGCAGATTCATCTTCCAGGTGTATAGATGGAGTTTGTGATTGTATAATTCGATCAAACTTGACCAGCAGTTGTTCATCGCAAAATAGAAGATGTATTCCTGGAACATTCCAGGTACTTCTCCATTCCTTCAAAACGTTACTCCAATCAGCTGTTATTGGATTGAATTAATTGATTTTCCTTACAGTGTCGTAGTACTGGTACTTGCATAAGTTGGTTCTTTGTGTGTGATGGTCGTAAAGATTGTTCTGATGGTTCAGATGAAGAATGCTCCTCCACAAAATGTCCCATCGAGGCTTTCCGCTGCAAAACAGGCAAATCCCGAAGATGCATATCACGTGCTGCTCGTTGTGACGGAGTCAAAGACTGTCCTGGAGGGGAAGACGAATCCGATTGTCAAGCCATTGGTAAACGCGGATGTCCTAGCGACACGTTCCAATGTGCCGATGGAAAATGTGTACCAGAATATGAATTCTGTAATGCTATCATTGGCTGCAGTGATGGTAGTGATGAACCGGCGCATATCTGCCGTGGAAAGGCGCGAAGACGTCTTTCTGAGTATTGCCCATTGAGGTGCGGAAATGGTCGCTGTCGATCATCCGCGATTGCTTGTTCCGGTCGAGACGGATGTGGTGATGGTACTGATGAAAATCATTGTTCTGTCTGTAGTAAGTGCAGCATATTGATGAATTTATTTGTTTGTGGTTTTAATCAATGCTGTTTATTTCAGGATGTCCTCTCGTCAAAAGTAAAGCATTAATAACAAATTAAACCACAAGCAAATTGAAAGCAATGAAGAGGGATTGTTTAAATAAGGATAAAACAACTTAAAATGCGCCAAAAAATCTAATGTTGTTAATCGATGCCAAAAAATGACAAAGCAATTGAAATTGTTTTAATATCAGTGAAAGCAAGACGGCGCTAGATGATTGCTGATGGAGTTTAAGTGAAATTATTTGTATTATATTTATTGTATTATTTATTTAAATATTTAAATTTATTATAACGTCTATTATAATTAATCGTAGAGTTAATTATACCTATTGCACTTGAGGAGCGTTAAGCTTAAATTTCATTAATAAGTTGGAAGCAATCGCCAAATTCCGGAGGAAAACAAGAAGATATTAAATTTTTGTAAATACTATACGATACTAGACTAATTCCACTTGTATACATGTTCATCGATTCTATATTATAAACCAATTACTAATAGAACGACTGAATACTAAATTGATTTGTATTCAGTTTAAAATTATGCAGATTTTAATTATTGTACCATTAAAAATATTCTCAAAGTGGTTTGATTTATAATTTGTTTCCCTCTTTCATCTTGTTTAGTTGTCAGAGTCTAGCAATTTTCAGACAATAAAAATAGATACAGCCCAATAATCTTAAAAACTGATAGTCAAGTACGAACTTCGGCTTTGTATTTCAATCTCCTTACTATTGGATTACACTAGTTCTTCTTAATACTACCAATTGTTTGTGACGATTGATATTGTTTGATACATTGTATTGTTCTTTAATACTTTATATAAAACAGCTTAAAACAGAAAAATGCTTGACTTCCCAGCAAGAGGCCGCTTTTCTATAGTGGTAGCGCCTGCTCTTGTTGAGTCTGTGCTAATGGATTCAACCCTCAGTTCAGGCGGTCGTTTTTAAGAAAATTAAAATAATTTCAAATTATATTGGCCTTATGCGTGGGTTCTATAAGGTCAATAGAATAGAAGAAAATTCAAATAGATATGCTTAATGTTATGCAGTATATGATAGGACTACGAAAAATCAGAAAATAGTACAAGTCGAAAAAGGATAAGGTAATAGGGAGTGGCATAACAGTATCCCAAGAGAAGAGAAGTCTAGGATTTTGATTTTTAAGTAAGACAGCTGCCTTGGAGATCACGCACAGCGCGATCTCATTAACGCAAGGCGATTGAAAATGATTTTGGAAGGATATAGATGTTGAAGTTGTTGTGTTCAGTACACAAATGTTGTTTATTTGATACAAATAAATATCTCAGTAAAAGTACTTTATTTATAATAATTTCCTGTATAATACTCATTCATTTATATCATTTTAGTACAAAAAGATACAAGTTGTAACACAAAAAAAAAAACAAAATAAACAACCGCCTAGAATTTGTTTTGCACCTCAATCACTTCAGTTCTAACTTCTAAATCCTTAATATATACAATAACCCTCATTTACTGGTATTTGCTTATAATCTACTTTGCATTAGTTCATGCAGAAGATAATCCTGATTGAAAATAAAATAATTGCGACCAATTTACTACGAAGACACAAGATACGAACGCAGAAAATTTGCCGTATCAGCCATGTTGAACTTGTTATAAAGATCAGAAAGCAATTTAATCACTTGGTCCTTTTTCAATAAGCCAGATATTTGAATATCGTCACCTAAAAAATAAAGAAAACATTGATACCGTACTAACTAAACATAATCATAGACGACTCGGTACTCACTATCACTGAGAACAAGAAAATATGGTTTTCCAGGATGGGCCTTGCAAATTTGACGAAGTTCGCTTTGAAGTCCATCTAAGAGACTAACGCTTTGGGCATCCAACTGAAAAACAGATCAATCAATTCATTAAACATATTTTCATAATTAGTTTTGCTACGTTACCTGTTTCAGTGAACACATCTCTAACATCTGAGGCAGTTGAACTGGAACTTTATTCAAAAACGACTGCTCCAAATTTGCCAACATCCTCAACAAAGCATCCTGAGGCTTTCCCTCACTGTTACCCGATTTTCTAGGAGCCGGTGGTGTGAGAGACTCCTCTGCCGAGGTGGTAGCAGTCCGTGAAGCAGGAATACTCGGAGCAATGCCTAATAATCCAGGTTTCAACTTAGATGCAGCTGTCGCCAATGCATAACTCAGCACAGCGGTGTCGTACGCTTCCATTTTCAGACTTTTTGAAGAACTTGAATGTTTGTGTTTTAAATCCAGCAGCAAGCAACAAATACATTCGTTAAAATTAAATACCCACAGATAGCATATGTAAATGAGTCCCAGTTTATTTACAAAATTCAAAAAAAAAAAAAATTAAAGGGAAACATCGGTATTTACAGAATATCTAGTCATAATCAAACAAATTGACTTTGTTATCCTACGCCTGTAGAACAGCAGCAAATAACGAAAAACAAAATACGCTACAGTAATGCACCTCCTTCACACTGGAACATTAACACGCAGCGCGGACTCTTTGATCTGCATTATTCCTCTTACTTTTATTAAGATTGGGCATTTCTGGACCTTTGTCAGTTATTAATAACTAGTATTTACAAATAATTTGAAGTATTTTGTAGCCAATAAAAATAAAACTAGTTATGAATTAATTAGACTTGATACAACATGATTATCTTTCTTGTCTGTCCATTTGCATGTAACCACCATTCAATGCCCTCATAACTAATAATGTCTGTTGCGTTGTATCACTTTAAATGATATTAGAAACAATACAAGTAATAACAAATCAAAATCTATTGCTAACTTCATTTAACACATCATGCTCGCTGAACAAGCTGGTAGAAATAGCGTACAAATATAATGTTAAGTTTGTAGAATAAAATTAGGCGCGCACTTTCGCGTTCGCACGATTGGTGTTATCTCACTAATTTTTGCATCTAGTGCAAAGCGTCAGTATCACGCACGCACGCACCAAACACGACTTGGACGAGTTCGATCCGCACTTGCATAAAGGAAAGAGGAACACACTGCATGATACTACACGTGGATGGGTTTCATCGTCTTGAAAATAAAAAAGAAGAAACAAAATAAATGAAATAATATACCTTTCAAATTACATCCATCAAAACAAAACGCAAAATAATAATATAAAACAGTGCAGTATTAACGTATTATTAACTTACCCTCCGAATTCATTATTTTCATCTAATTTAGGGAATGGCGGTTTGGGCAGGAGTGCAGGTTTTCCTGAGGGCTGGTTAGACATCGCTTCCTGGTCGCGCATCTGCTTCTTACGTTTCTTACTCCATAATTCGTGACAATCTTGCCAGGTTGGTAATTCAGGTGCAGTAATCCTAAATGTAGTGAAGAACTATTATCATACAACGTTAAAAGTAGATTCAGTACCTTTCGGGATTAATATTCTTCAACCAATCAGATTTCAGAGCATCTTCAGCTGTGATCCGTTTATCAGGATCTAACTCCAACATCCTATCCAGTAGATCTAGCGCTGCAGATGGCATCATCATAAATTCTTCACGCAACCGCCGACGATGCAGTTTCTTCGGTTTTATCGTGTGATACAACGGTAGTTTTAAGACGGATGGCCAAACTACTGGTGTAGGTGTTCCACAAAGTCGTGAAATAATCTCAAGGAGCATCATTTCAGCATTAGCCTAGAAATAAATGTGAAATAGAAACGGAGTCACTTATTTTTTCTGTAAGTAACGAATTTAATACTTACTTGAAACAATGGTTTCTTCGAGAATAATTCGCCAAGAATGCATCCACACGACCAGACGTCAATTGAAGGCCCATAACGTTCTTCACCAAGAAGAAGTTCAGGAGGCCGATACCATAATGTAATGACTTTGTTAGTATACGGACGTTGGCGGTCTTCAGCGTTGTATAAACGGGCAAGACCAAAGTCAGCCAGCTTAACTTCACCCCTAAAGCATTAATTTTAATAAAGTAATCGAAGCAAGCTTGCATTTAAATGATAGACTTACTTATTGTTCATCAATATATTACTACATTTAATATCCCGATGAAGAAAGTTCTTCTTATGACAATAATTGAGACCATCTAGCAATTGCCTCATAATGCATGCATTATTCAACTCGTTAAAGTCTACCATTCCAGACTCCAACAAGCCCATCAGATCGTGGTCCATGTATTCGAAGACGAGGTAGAATGAACCTTTATCCTATAAAATTAAATAAATGCGAATTTTATATAAAAATATGTAAAAATGCCAGCTTACCTTTCTAAAATCAACAGCATCTTGTTTATCCGTAACAATCTCACGCAGATTTACAATATTCTTGTGATTCAGCTGACTAAGAATTTTTATTTCTCGCACAGCCGTAATTGGGAAGCCCTCCTTTTCGTTCTCCAGACGCACTTTCTTCAATGCTACTAGTATATCAGCCTGAACATCGCGCGCTTTGTACACTTGACCATACGTGCCTTCGCCGATCTGATTGATCATCTCAAAGACATCCACACACCTTTCACCCCAATCGGGACGTGTAATGGCCTGTAACGAGCGAGATCCACGACGTTTTAAAATCTTTGGCCGTTTCAATTTCGGCCGTGCCGTTCTTGGTTTTCCATCGCGTGGTGGAGTTGCTGCCTCGTCATCACCGCTGAGATCTTCTGCACCGGTGGATACAACTGTAACACCAAAAAGTTGCAAAATGCGAATTGTTATATGATGTAATGTGAATATGAGCAAGTGATATGGGTGAAGTGATAAAAATATTTACCTGGTGGCATTGGCAAATTCATAATACCTCGTTTGGGAGGTGTTCTCTGCTTTCCTGGAGGACTGGGAGTTCTACTAGGCGGTGATTCAATCACTTCCAGGTCCTGATGTTTCATGCCAGGTGGCATTGGAAGTTTAGTAATGCTCTTCAATTTCCTCAGTGGTTTAGCCACCTCTGGTAACTCCTTCGTGTGTATCACCATCTTCATCGGTAGAGGCGGTGCTGCAGATGGTGGAAGTGGCGGTGCCTCTATTCCATTACCAGCAGATGTTCCATTGTTATTTGGCAAGGCTATATCGTTCACTTTGTGTGGAGGAATCACTTCTATTATCCCACTTTCATCTGAAGGTATTGGGATATTGTCAATATCCATTGGCACAGTTTCCACATTGTCCATCTTAGTACAATCCACCACATCGTCATGTATCTCAACAGGTGTTGTATTCGTCGTTACTGGCGCACTTGTTAAACTGGAATTATTAGGTGTACCAGCATTATTTGTATTATGTGTGTCTTCAGGCTTCGATTCGAGCTTTTGCTCCAGTTTCTTCAGCTCCAACGCACGCTTGTGCTTGTCTTTCACGAGTTCAGCAAAAAGACTCGTATCAGTGATTTTGTTCTTCAGCTGAGAAGAGCGAATGGAATGAGGGGAAGGACTTCTTTTATCAGTATTCGAAGAGAAAGCACCACCACTTCTTCTTGGCGGAGTTCGCTCTCGACGGTCTCTGGGACTTCGAGATCGAAGCCGTTTACTTGGGCGAACTGGAGATCGACTGTAGGCCGTTTTTCGCGTATAACCTGGACTTGTCGAGCGAGATGAACGACCACGGCGGTGTGGGGAACGACTAAGCCGGCGTTTTGCCTTGTCTCGTTCTTTGCGATAACGACTGCTTTGGTGTTTGTGCGAGTGGGAATGAGATACTTCTCTTCGTCTTTTGCTACCCGGCGAAAGAGACCTGAAATTTGAACATAAATTAATATGATCGATTATTGCAAAAAAATGTCTATAACTTTAGACATACCGTGAATAATTTTCGGGACTAGGATTCCTATATGGCGAGTGTACAACGGGACTATAGTGTTTATCTCGTGTCCTATCCAAGGATTCGTCACCTTTTGAATTCCTGGACGATAGACTGATAGGCGGGGTATGCGGTGAGTCTCTACTTGGCCTATGATCATTAATAGGTGGTGTTCTAGCTCTAGCACTCTCCTTTTTCTCCCTGTCTTTCTCTTCTTTCCTGCAATGATGTGAAGATTCCTCCGGTAGCGGCGGCGACATTGGAATATCTGACCCATTAGACACAGGCGAGCAGTCAGCTGCTATTTTGTCAGCACTTCCTTGTGCCTCTGCATTGCCTTCCCAATCAGATAAATCTTCCTTATCGGCAGGCGATTTGGCACCCGTGCCATCGAGGATCTGCGGTGAGTCCGAACCACTCTCAGAACTTGCACTAGATGACCTAGATCGATGTTTAGTTTTCTTCTTCTTTTTCTTCTTAGCTTTCTTTTCTTTGTGTTTCTTCTCCTTCTTTTTCCGCTTCTTGCGATCTATATCATAATCAAATTGTGGGGGTGACATAATTACTGGAACATATTCCACAGGCGATGCCTCCGGTTTCCGTCGATGCCGTAAATCACTTGAGCGCGACGAGCGCGAAGACACTGAATGTTTGCGCTCCCTTCGCGCTGTTGGTATAGGACTGGGGGTGGCAATCATGGCACCACCTCCACTATGAGAATGATGCTCAACTTGTCTCGCTCGAGAGCGATGCACATGATGCCGCATGTAGTACTCCTCGTCGGCAGGATTCAGGCCAGCGCCTCCACCGCCAGAATAGCGAGCCCCAGAGGAGCGATGATGGTTGTTGCGATGCATTCCGAGCTCTTCCTCGTCGCTGAGAGAGAGTTCACATTCGCTTTGTATTTCGCCCGCTTCGGGACCAGATAGATCTTCGGAGCTGACGTCCGAATATTCCACCAGCGGCTTAGCACTGCTATTGCCCTTCGGCGACGCGCCGTTCTCGTGATGTGAGCGGCGTCTGCTGCTAGATGACACGCCACCGCCGCCTGAGCGTTCGTGTCCACCGTGGCTACGCTTTTCGCGGCGCTCTCTACTCCTGCGAGAACGCGTCCCGCCGCCACCGCCGCCGCTGTGTCTGCTGCTGACTTTCTCCATGTTCAGTCAGCGCCGGCCACCAGCACATATTACCCTGCGCCGGGCGCTCACTGCAAACATATACCATTCTTAAAGATTACAAGTTCCATTGAATGCGATCGGTTGAATGCAGAGGAAGGGTTGACGAGTCCGAAAAAGATGAGTTGATTAATGGTGCGCGATATATGATAAACGTTTCGTGACTGAGTAAGATCTATAAACAAAAACAAAGAGTACCTCAGCCACGAAATAAATAATAGCAGAAACATAAGAAAAATCACATCAAAACAAATAAATCGGCAGGTACAATCATATCAAAATTAATACAAAACAAAAACGTTTCAACATAATTCCAACATATTTGGCCTTAATTGAGTAATATTTGTTTATCCTTACTTATATCTAGGTTTCACCTAGAGCTATTATCATCCTGAACCCTTCTAGAAAATTGCCGCGAACGCCGACATTATCTCAGATCAGTTTACTACACCACACGTCCATGATTGCGAAATCTATCCAAGTATAAAATGTTCATACTCGTATCACTTTCAAATGTCTCCCCATAAGTAACTTTAACTACTCGTTATCAGCACAAGAATTTAAAACAAACTTGTTTCGTCCACACCAAACATACGTTGAGGTTATGTCCGAATGACTTGACACAGCGGCACGTAGCCGCAGCCGATCCACGAATGCAACCCCCGAGACCAGCACCACTTCGCCAGGGGCTCTTCACCGTTAACAACACACGCAATTACCGAAAACCAAAACAAGCCTAAATTTCCACACCGTGCGCTCACAACCTGAGGTTAGCGAGGGTATTTTGACATTTGACATTCGTTGAACACAACTGCACAGAGCGTAAGTGGCGTTTTCTGGGTGAGGTCATCTGAGCGCCAGCAAAGACGAGAAAACTAAGTAAGCCCTTGTACTTACCAGTTGGCGGCGGTGTGGCGATCCTCTGCTGGCGAAGGGGGCCGCACTCACACACTGAATCTCGGCACACACGGACACGAACTATGGACGCGGCGGGTGTCTTTACTCGACGATCTTCGTACTCGGCTATCCCTGGCTGGTTCAATCTCGCATCGCGCTCGCGTCGCGTTGCGCGTACTCGAGCAATATACGACTGCAGCTAATTCAGAATGCATGCAGCGTTCGAATAGTAATTGCATAAGATTGGATGGTGCATAGATTCATGGATATCGGGCGATTTTTATGTCTAGAGAGCGAACCGATCCATACGACAGGACGCCATTTTCATTCTGGGCTCGTCGCACGGCTTCTGTTGCCTTGCTACGTGCGATGAGGTCGGATATGGTCGGAAAACGAGTGTGCCTTATGCGCGGCATCTAGAAATGTAGATTTCAAATATATTTCTAACTATTTGACTTTATAATGTAGAGCTAGGTACTCTTATTTATGTTAATATTAGTTCATATAATCATTTATTAAAACTATTATCTTAAAAACGATTGTATTTTATTCAAATAGTTTTATGTAATGTTATTTTATAATTTACGAATTGTATTTCGTGCGCGATTTTCAAGAGGGCGCAACCTAAACATCAAACTAATTAATCAAGTTGTCGCGGTAAAAACAAAAGTGTCGATAATAGAAATTAATGACGTCTTTCAAATTCAGTGTAGCAGGTCAGAAGTAAATTGCTAAATTTTTCGTTAACACGCCAATTTGTCATTTTCGGTCGTCTGCGTCCACATTCCAAATTGTCAGTATTTTTTCCTACTTTAATAATTAGTGCGTACAGTTACATTTAAAGAATATTATTGACGTGTAGATTTTTTCGTTTAGTTTCGATTTGCCGCCACCATGATGATTTCCTGTAAATTGTAAGATATCGACCCTATTATTTGATAAACTGACTTTCTCTTTTACCGAAATACACTTTCAAGGTTAGCTGCAAACAAGCAATAATTCAATTTCAAATTCGCGCACGCTGCAATCCTTGCAACAAAACACAAGCCTTTGTTTTTATGGCCCCGTGGAGGTTTCTACAACTAATCTCTTCTTTTTTCCCTTACCACAGACAACCCTTTCCACATGACGGTGACAGGCTCATTGTACAGCAAGGGATGCACCGATTTGACCGCTACGACAATTTCTATAACGGCTACAACGCCGATAGCCAAATGGTCCGCCGCAGTCCATGCCAAGTCGAGCACAAATGCTGTGGATGGTGTTGCGGCACCACTTAATCATTAATACATAATTATTAATCTTAACTTTCTTAAAACCTGCCCCCCATTTTCAGGTTTATTTACCTCGATTTACAAGTAATACCCCATTATGTATTTATATTGTGCAATCGGAATCAATGTCAATCAACAATAAACATGTAGAATGAAAGATTTTTGTATTGATTAATGGAATGGTGATTACTTAGTGAGTCTTCTATAGTTAACATTATAGTAGGTGTAGAACCAATTGTTCCTCGAATTGCATTGGGGTCTAGTGTACGTAGTGGTACATCTGTTCTTGGGTACTACTTGATGGAGTGAGTGATATTTACACTCCTTTCCCATTGATTCCACCAATCGGAATCATTTACATGGTGTTATTCGGACTCGTGTAATCCACACGCCACTTCTTGGTACAACAAGACAATTGTTGGATGTTCGCATCAATGCTGACTGTATTCGCTTATGCTGGGCCAGACCCATACAATATACAACACCCACAATCAAACAGACATATAACGTTTATTTTTTACATTTCCAAATAGTTATAATTTGTATGATATTGCACACCATCGTTGAGACAATTGTACTCAATCGCGTTCTTTCTTGTTGGCCTCTGCGTCGATGTGTGTTATAGTATGGCGCTTGCTCACAACATTTGGGCAAGCTGCAGCTGCACATTTCTGAGGGCAATTGCGCCTTTGGTATCACTGCGCTCTTAAAATTTGGTGAACCCTACAACCAATATCGGCCGCCTAGTTAGCTCACGCCGACGTTGTTTTTTTGCACCTCTCTGCTTGGAAACATTATGGTCGACAAAATCTCGCTACAATGAAGATACCAAGAACACACGTAATACACACACACCAAAGCGGTCTTGAAAATCCTCGTTTGTAATGCACTCCATGGCTGCTGAAAGATGATGGCGAAAATAATCAGCGGTGATTTTGAGGGGCAACCGCAGCGTGACATTTTGCAACAATTGTTACTATCGATTGCTAAACAACATCCCATAAACCACTACGACAGGCTTTTTCAACACGCTTATTAGAACTTTATGCACCTCGGTCGGCAATCTTTGATGAAACAAACTGGCCGGCCAGGAAGACTCATGCCTTCGGGCAGAAATCGACCATTATTAGATGGTATACTCAGATTCTTACAGGTACAGTTCTTCCAGGATGCTTGTGGTGACAAAGGCATTGTTGGTAGAGACATTTCATTGTGCACTTGGTTTGTGCAGGGTGATATGTTCATTGAGTTCAATCCACAGTGCATTGGGCAATGGTGGATACACTGATGGTGGCTACATTGCGCAGTGCAATGGCGGTTTGACATTGGGTATGGAATATTTCCATCGGAATTGCTGCATGGGCAGGAATACTCATATCGTCCACATATATTATGGTTGATATTATTTATATTGTTGCTGCAAATAAATCAGATAATTACGTTTCAATTTTAACTGGATTAAATTACCTTTCCGAATTGTGGCATAGCACCCCAGGAATGCACTGTTCCACCTGGCATGATCGTGGAGTATCGCAGTGGCTATAACTCATTGTCCCTTAGGTCCCTCGGTGGAATATTATAATTATCGGTCTGGTTACGAAAAATTTTGCACAATTTGGCAATTGTATCAAACTGCTACTAGTAATTTAGAGGTTGTCAGATTTTTTTCTAATCATGCTTGACAACATCACATACACACATTCGAAAACAGACTTTACTAGACCCACTAGACAAAGTCAACATAAAAGACAAAATATAAGACTATGCTGGATAAGATAATATGCGGTCATATATCAAATATATTGTAATATTTGCAGTCGTTTATTATGATGGCAAGAAGTATGGTACATGCTAAAAGTTGATTGCTTTAGAGCTTTACATACATCTCTTTACGCAGCAACGTGGTCTGCCCACCGGCTGTCGAGGAATACCATGTGAATTACAGCACATGCAGCATCCATATATGCATGATACGCATCGTGGTTGTTCAATGCAATGGCACCTTGCCCCAATCGGTGCACAATTTAGCATACAAGGACAGCGCACAGGCCCAAATGATCCACATGGGCTGCACGCTGAAATAGGTCTTCCACAGGTGATTTCCTCAACACCTAAGTTACTGCGATATAAGCTAAAATTAGTTTTACGTTATTAAAATATTTCTCAAAATGCAAGATACTTTTTAATATTTGTGTTATCCCGAAGTGCAAAGTCTAATTTGGTCTCCCTTAGGATGTCCGCAAAATTATTGGTACTTGCTGTCTTGCCAGCCATCTTGTCGCAACTGCGTGATAGATAGAAAACTTTCTGATAATTTTGAGGTGCAGTAAAAAAGACTGTCCGTTCGAGACTTGCGCAATTGACAGATTGCTACCAGTCAACACATTTACAAACAAAATTAAAACACAGGCATGTAGATCTCAAAAATGATTTTTGTATTTTCTTTAGGTATTTTCTTAAGTACATGCAAAGATTGTAAAGCGTTGTAAAACTGCTGCCCTGGTAAATCTAATTAGAGCAACGATAAATACTTAAAAGTTTTGGTGGTGAATATATTATGTGTTGTTCATCTCTATCATTAGCAACACGGCTTTGGGCAACAAGCCGGTTTACAACACCGTTTTGGGGGACAACAGGGTCCGCAACAAGGGCTGCAGCACGTTGGTGGGCAGCAAGGAGAACAACAAGGTGCGCAACAGCTGGTAACGCACGGGCAATAATCGCATGGGCCGCACGGTAAGCAAGGGCAGCACGAAGGCGGGCAACACTTGGGCGGGCAGCATGGTGTGCCGCACGGCGGGCAGCAGAGCCCGCAGCATGCGCCAGGTGGTAGGCAACAAGTAGGTGGGCAGCAAGAGGGTGGGCAGCAGGAGGGTGGGCAGCAGGAGGGTGGGCAGCATGATGGGACGCAACAACCCGGTGCACATCTAGGTGGGCAGCAAGGGCTGCATGGATTACAACACGGCGCACATCCACCGCAGCATGGGTCGCAACATGGAGGGCAACATGGACTGCTCGGTCCGCAGCAAGGATAAGGGGTACACGGCCCGCAGGGCGTGCACGGGCTGCAGCAAGGGGCGCAGCATGGATTACATGGGGTACAGCACGGTGAACAGCATGGGGAACAGCACACGCATTGCAGGGTACTTAGATCTGGAAAAGTTCTAAACACAGCGACAATAATTCACAGTTATTAGCTTTGCCTCCATGACACTGTTTCAAATTCACTTTTCTGCAATAATACTTACTTCTTCTTAATTGTATCAAAGGCTTTAAGGGCTTTGTCCAACAATGTATCACCCAGCAAAGAGAGTGCCATTATAAGCCCCAATTACCATAAAGAAAATACCAAAAAATCGTGCCCAAATTTATGGAGGTTGCGCAATGAATTTTGAATTTTTAACAAATTATCTCTGCCAAAAAGCCCCAACTTCAAATTGACGGGTCATGGCCTACCACCTAGGGTAAATAATATAACCGCGGACAATTGCAAAACGGCAAAACTTTTGATAAGATAATGTTATGAAAAAACATAGTTCACGTTCCTTAGCATTGACAATAATCAGAATTTATCTTAGTGTATAAATAATATAATAAAATAAAGATACATGTCAAAAAACAAAAATGAATACAATATAAAGCTACAGGAAATTAGCAATGGGCAGTGGATACAGTTTCACAAGGTCTTGGTGATAGTGTTGTTACTGGCAGAGAAGGACTTTCTGCTGAGGCCTTCTATGCCTGGATGCATCATAGAAAGCGGGCTGCGTGTAATGATCAGATCAATTCGGTCACCTGCAGATGCAATCAGTGGCACTGTCAGGCAACAATCAAAGTCTTGGGTTTTCGTATCGTTAACCTAAAATAATAATTTTTGTTTATTTCACTAGCACGAAAAATAGATAACAATCATCACCTACTTGAACAATCCGATCGTAGGGTCTTAGCAATCCCACTATATCTGCAGGGCCTCCTTTACGAATTCTATTGATGTAAACGCCCTTCTCATAGAGACCATCACTGACGCTAAAGCCATAATCATCGTAAACAGAGTCTTTATACAAAGTTACATGATAAAGCTCATTGTCCATCATATTCTCGCTTGCAAAATCGATGAAATTCCGTGATTGACTTTGATTGTACTGACTATACTGGTCATACTTCAATCCCAAGTTGAAATTGGGAAGTGGTAATGGACTAGGACAAAAGACATCTTCAGCATCGGAATAAAATTGTACCTGAGAATCATGTTTCCTAGTTGGGTCAATGTGGAATGACCTCATCGGGATCGGTCCCTCTGAGAAACCTAATGATTCCCTACTTGGTGGTTCTGGCAATGTGTAAGACTCCCTAGCACATTGTTGATCTGGATAAATCAAGGATTGTTCTTGGTATGACAATGGATCACTTACAACACTTTCAAAATCTTTGGGTAACTGTGGATCAAATATGGACTCTGCACTTTCCGGCGGATTGCTATCCCATGAGTGCACTGCACTATCAATGCTAGTTAAACCTGGACTAGAATAGTTACATCTCGCTTCTTCTGGTGAAGCAGGCTTCAAATTGCGTGCGATTTTCAATTGGACTCTGTCCCCAGATGTCTGTAGAAGTCTAATAGCTTCCGAAAGGGGTTTTTTCTCTAATGGTTCATTGTTGATTGCTATTAAGCGATCTCCAATGTGTAGGGCACCTGTCTTTTCGGCAAGACCTCCTTCAGTTAGCTTAGAAAGAGTAATTGCTTCCGAGCAGTCTTCACTTCCTGCAATAGTAATCCCTAGAGGTCCTCCATGTCGTAATAACTCTACTATATAAACAACAGTGTCTTGAAGAACCGCCTGTTCTGTTTTCTCTACTTTCAGCGTGACTATCTCATTAGTAGACGATTGTAAAATATCAAATGCACTTTCAACAGTAAGATGATCCAAAGGACGGTTATCGATTGCAAGGAGTCTATCCCCAGCATGCAATGTCCCAGTACGATGCGCAACAGATCCTCGCCTTATCTCAGAAACAATGAAGGGATCCTCAGGATGTGATTTATTTGCTGTAATAGTAATACCAAGACCAGGTCCTCTTCGGGCCAGCTTAACGGTGAAGATTCCACTGGACGGAATGATAGTATCCGCAACATCAAACTCAATTTGCAGTGTTATTTTACCACCTCCACTATAGCTCGCATGTGTACTTCCACTTCCGCTACTAATACTGCTTGCATTGCAACTAAGTGCTGGCTCGCAGCCCAATTCCAAGATGGCGTTCACCTCTTGGAGGGTTAGGTTGGTGCGATGATTTACGGCCACGATACGGTCGCCGTTTTGAAGGCATCCGCATCTGCATGCAACATTTGCTGTTATATTCGTTATACCTTTGCAACGCACGGGGCATGTGCAGTGTTAAAATTAAATGTGAGGTATTACCTGAAAGCTGGGCTGTCGGCGGCAATTCGTGAGACGACAATATCGGCCGGATGCGTCTCGTCGTGCTCAGTGACGGCGACGCCAAAACCATAACCCTTTCCTCTTTCGGCAATCAGTGTCACGCTTATAGTTTCAGAATGACAAACTCCTAAGGAGGTAGTATAACCGCAATATGTGCTAGCTATGATTGAATAAAAATTTTAAATAATGAAGAAATGCAATATTCCAAATTACCTGTATCTTCAATACTTTTTGAAATACTACTATGACGATTATTTCTGTTTCTAGGAGCTCTAGACCTTTTAGAATTCATGGTACTGAAGCCTGAAGCACTTACAGTTGGACTATTCCCATACGGACCTAAAATTAATTAAACAAGTCTTACTATACAAGCTATTTTCCTGTGCCTCAAAGTAATCAGTCGCTTCTCAGTCTGGAAGTAAATATAAATACGCATTAAAAATCTGCACACACAACTCAAATGTACCAATCACGGCTGGCAATGAGCCAGCAGCGGGACCAGCTGCAATGCCAAAGCAAATTCTACACCACTAATAACCAACAATTAGAGCGTAAAATCAAAAAATTCAACTTCTAAACCAATTACTCCAATTCTCAAAATGCTTCAGAAATCCTTATTCTACCTAAATTATATCCTCTTGCGTAAGTCCTTTGCAATGCATGCAGTGGCAATATTTGTATCTTGGTTGCTGTTTTCAGAAGACAGGAAGCATCTTGGAGGTTCCCATTCCATTCATCTAAGCACACATCATCAATGGCTAGTAACTGGTCACCAATACCCAATGCACCACAACGATCTGCGGTACTAGCTGGAATGATGTGCTCTATGTAGACCCCAGCTGCTGTAATTTCATCAGAATTGGCAAAATCATATCCACAATTGCTTAGGAGTAATCCTAGGTCTTCATTAGCGTTTCGGTCGATTTCAACTAGAAGGGGACCAGTTGCGTATTTGACTGATTCCATTATGCTGACATCATATTCAATGGTGAGAGTTGAGATTGGAAGCATGCTGCTATCTTTAAGAATTTTCTGTGCTTCCAGGAGGGTTTTATTGGTTAGATTGTGGTTGTCTACTTTTAGCAGACGATCACCAACACGAATTAATCCAGTTCTGTAGAAAAATTAATTATTACAGCTCCGTTCTTGTTGGAATTGTTATTAGAAATACATACAAATATGATGGTCCATTAGGTCTTACTTGAGTGATTACTAATGGTCTACTCAAGTGAAGATGATCTGGGACAAAGCCACCTCTCAGAGTAATCCCAAGAGAACCATCTACACGTTCTACTTGGACTTCAGTTATTTTTGAAGATACGCATAAAGAACTCTGAGAAGCTGATACAAAATTATCAATTCCTTGCTTTTTTTCACAATGTAAATAAAGTGTTACCATAACTAGGCAGGCAATACTCAATCTCAAGCAGGGCATTCCCATCAACATGCTCCAAAAGGTTGGTGACTTCATCTGGCCGCATTCTTGATGTACTGATTCCATTCACACTGTGAATACGATCTCCAGGTGTGAGTTGATCACTGGCCAAAGCAACAGAACCAGGACGAAGAGAAGCGATGCTTGGACATATCTCAGAATCGGAGTTGCCTTAAAAAAAAACAATTTTAGGTACTAAAAAAAGAAGCAAAACGTTTTGCATCATCTTGAGTTATTAGCTCTCAACTCAAGTTATCGCCAGTTGGATGCATCAAACGCAAGTGCATTTCCGAAGATCAAAGTCGCATTAAAACATTAAAATTAAACATAGCTCAACACTAACACAACAAAACATTTTTTGGGCAATATTTCCTACGTTTTCTTGTAAAATAATGTCTTTTATTTTTCGGTGAAGCAGTTGGTGTGCATGGATCCGTTGTGCACCCAGTGCCATCTTCAGCGTTCTTCCGTAGATGCGGAAGCTTAAAAGATCCAAACATGGCGTCCTTTCACTTTTACATAAAGCACTTTATTTAAAATCTAGACTTTTTTCACTGAACACAAAGCAACTTGGTGCTCCTACGTAGAAATCCATAGCGTAAAACATTCACTACCAAAGTCTGTGTCTATTTTCATCCATCGGAAGCGACCACGACCACCGACGCACCGGCGCGCCTTCTTCCCCCTGGTTTATCTCCTGCTCAAGTTTATTTTTACAGAGCCCGCACTTGCAAACCGTTTGCTAAGAGGACACCAAGGAGTCTATCGCCCGTCTTCATTATAGATCAATACATATAAAATCGGTGCTTGGCAATTGAAACTAGGGACTGTGAGATGCCTATTTGAAAGTTTTAATTTACAGACTTTGCCTTAATTGACTTAAGTCATGTATACTCAAGAAGACAAAATATACTTAAATTTAGACTTATACTGTCTACGGGCATTTGTTTCAGGTATAACTTAAAAAGACCATTTTTTCTTCTGCTGGCTTTGCATTGTAGAATTTGTTCATAAGCCACGCCCACTTGACTTAAACATTTCACTAGACGCCTGTCACGTTTTAATCAAGTTGTTTTATTGCTTGTTGACATGTTGATACTAACTTCACAAATATCTATTAATAAAAGATAATTACCGCAACTATTTCTATTAGTTACTTGACTTAAATTAAGTGCACTTTGGATTTTTGCCTCCATAATAAATAACCCCAAATTATAGCGTTCTTCCTTCTTCTTTAAACAGGGTTGGTTGGTTGGTAAGTTGAATGTTGGCATTGGGTTAAGTACACGTTTGGGCGGCCTGATTTAAGTATGTTTAAAACGCCTTAGGGTAACATTTTGCAATGTGAGGCAATTTTACGCATAAATCGTATATTTCGCGTTAATCAATATATTAATAGATTGTCGTTTTAAACATACACTAGCTGCAGAAAGTTGGAGTCACTTAAGTCAAGTTACACTTTCCACCCACATTGTCGCGCGCACTTAACCCCGCAAACAGCACCATAAATCAGTTACGCTCTTGCGCACGCGACTGCGTTGTTTTCCTTTTTTTACGCTTTTTTAGGGCGCTATTTCCCGACCACGCTTTCAGGCACAAGCGCGTCGTTATCGGGCGGCCGGTGGCGGCGGCGGCACGGCCGTAACTCGGGCAGCGGTTGTGGCAATGCGATGCAGTTGCCGTGACTGCGTTTATTTTAAGCTGAGTCGGCGTCGCGACACTCTCGCACGACTTAAGTACGGCCAAAAACATCAGAATGGAAAGTCATAAAAAGTTTATGTTTCTATATGCAGAGATCACGCAGGGATGGGGTTTTAAAAGGATATCGATTACTAAGACGCCATCTATTGACACATGCGATATTATAGCAGCTGTGGACATCTGGCGAGTAGCTAAATAATTTCATCATTAACTGAAAATTGAATTTTTAAGTTTGCGTTTGAGGCAATATTTATCTGCTTAGTAGTTTTAATATCAATCGTCAAACAACACAAGGAGCACCTGGACACTGTAACATTTTAATGCCAAAAAATAAACACCTCTCCACCTTATGGGAATTTAGCATTCCCATCTCAAGTCTATTTTGTTTACCTCGACCGCCGACACAAATTACTCCCAGTGCATGCAAACACTGCATACGATTACTAATCCTTTGACAGTTTATGCTTGGAGGACGAAAATTATCCTCCAAGTCGTCTGAAAACACGCTAATTGACATCCGACGCGCGTCTTGCACGTTCCAAATGAAAGAGTGGCGTTTAATTATAACTTTGCTGTTTTCCACTTTGCATCAAGGAAATTTTAATTGAAACTAACAAACTACAAGAAATACATTCCCTCTCTTTAGAATTAACCAAATCAGACACATAAAAAAGTATATTCTGTAAAGCGTAATTTTCAATTAATATCTGCAACTATATGCCATCGGTTGATATCTGTGCTTTATGCAATCATTCATATCGGAGTACTCATGTCTTATCCGCTCTTGGCATATATCTCTTTGCGCTTTGCAGGAATAAGGATACACATTGCAACAAGCCATTTTACCATACATATTTGACCCGTCTACCCATCCTTCTAGGACAGAGTTACGCATTTTCCAATTGTCAGCAACTATTTCTGGAGCAATTTGGGACATCTTCTTAAAAGAACTAGAAGGTGCTTTTACCCGCTTCCCTTTGGGGATCGTTCGTTTCTTTGGGGATTTCGTAGATTTCTGTGTCTTTACCGTACTTGAATTCACCATGATAAGGAGTGAGGTCCTCTGAGGTTTTAGAGATGATTGCACTTTTGATGGCTGGTCCTTCTTACCGATAAATTGTTTCTTCTTCAACTTCTTCTGCTTTTTCTTTTTCGGAGTTTTTCCTATGATGCTTGATAATTTTGTACTACCAGTACCCTTACGGCCGTGATCTTTGCATTTACATCTCAATGCCTCCAAAGTGGATTTATGATACGCACAACAATCTTCTGGTTTCTCTTGGGGTTCGTCAACACAAGATAAATACGAATTTTTGCCATCCTCATAGATATTTTGACAAGATGCAGCCGATAGCACTGGTGATAATGCCATCTGAGATACTGATATTTGTAGATTTGGATCTGACATCCTTGCAATTTCTTCACTTGACGGTTGGGTTTGAGCTTGAGCTGTTTTCACCTCAATTTTTAGTTCAGAATCTATTACATCATGACTCGAGGTCAAGCAATCTTTACAAGGACTATCTTTAGTGCAGAGAACTTCTGCTATGTCGCGAAGAGTAGCCTTGCAGTATTTACACATTGCTAGGAAAAAGGTTAGGGTTACATCAAGAAAGGATAGGTTTTAGAAATGAACTACTTACTAACATCTCCCATGAGTGTAGTAAGATCCCGTCTTGTAATGGGTACAGTTCTTTGTAACATGATAGTCTCACAAATCATAAACTCCCTTGAACTGATCATCCTAATATCATTCGATAAAACTTCCGCATTAATGGACGGCATGATCGTCTCCTCTGTATTCGGCTTGTACAGAAGATCCTGCTTCAATGGTCCCGTTTCACAGATACAAGGACAACAAGTCAAAACAATTTCACTCGCACTCTTACTTGAAAGTGATATCACTTTCTGCACTGAACAATCTGGAGACGATCTTGTTTTGTGTAACTCCAATGAGGTCTGCAGAGCATCATTCACTCCAAACACTTCATAGCTCTCAACCATATTTACATCCAAATTGGAGTTATTATTTTTTAATCTACACATCAATCGTTTATTTATGTCCCTCAACTTCTTCGCGGTTATGGTGTAATTAGAACAAGGCCTTGCCTCGGTGTTTGTATATCGTTCACCCTCAAGAGATAATCTCATCTCTTCGTAGTCATGCGTCGGGTTCGTTTCACTACTCCTGACATTAATCTGCGTCCTTGTTTCATGCGTTTGGAGATAACAAGAATCCAGCCTCCTGCTACGGATATTGCCGAGGTTCTTACGTAGACGCTGCGCGGCCCAAGCGCTGTTGTTGCACGTCACCTTGTGGCTGACCTCTGATTGACGTGGCGAAGGACCAAGGTGTTGTGGTGCATTGTCGTCGACGTCGTGGTCGAAGGGTTCTGTGCAGCTGGTGGTAGCATTGAGCATCCACAAACAATGACATCTCGATTGGCTGGGTATCTCCGCCGGCATATGGGCGTACCCCTTCTTCAGCGACATCGAATGAGTGGTTATTCATTGGAGAATCACGGATATGTGATGTTGGTTTCTTCGAATTGTGGCAGCAATTGAAGGTTTGTGCTATTTTTAAATTTTGGTTTGCACTGGACAATTGCACACGTTAATTTTGAAAACGGAAATTTTGAAAGATTCGTTTGAGTGATGGGACAAACGAAAAGGATTTGATTGACAAATGATTATGTATAGTTTGATACTTGTTTTGAATAATGGAAGTATGTAAGGACTTACCATAAGTTGAAGCGGATAAAACAATTCCAAGGCTTTCTCCATTCCGTTTTCTGAGTTGAACTGTAGCCAAATGATGACTGGAGTCTGATGTTGACGTTGAATTGCGACCAGAGTCATCGGAAAATGTTGGGGAACCCGATTTGAACTCTAGATCAGCAGACAAATGTCATTAACTCACAAAATAACTGCACTTACATTCCAAGACTACTGTAATAATAATTATGCTTTTCAGCTATATTTGGTGCAAGCTTTATTATGTTACTATGGGTTTCTTTTGTTTTCCAAAGGTAATTTTTCTGTATCATACTCAGATTGAGTGTGTGACTTGATTACTTTCACTGAATGCAATAAAACGTATTTTTTACTGCGTTTTTGATAATAAGTTTAATCTATTTCATTCTTCTTACATTTTCTTCTGATTTTCCCCACATACTTTTCTCAATTTCCACTATATTATTTTCCTCTGAAATACTTTCATGCCACTTTCTTCCATTTTCATTCATTGTTTAATGCTTGAACGCTCAGATAAAGCTCGTATGCAACGCATCGGCGAGACAAATAAATACGGCAGCAGGCGGCGGCAACGCAGCGGTAAATGATGCGTTGCGGAAACAACACTCGACAGGCACGGCAAGAACGATTTTATGGCTTTTAGCGACTTCAATTTTGCATTAAACATCGTTAAAAGGATGTTAAATTGAAAACACATTACCAGCTAATGTACCAACGAGTGTAATATGTGGCAAATAAAGGATGGCCACCACAAAACCTCATTGCATAAAGAAAACAATCAATAAATGCTTTTAAGAACGGAAATTAATGAGTGTAAGCATAAGTTTCAACATGTTCTATCTCATCAAAATAGATCACAATAAATTCAGGAAGTACGTGTTGAAAAGATGAAATGTTAAAGATAAAATTGTATTAAAATAAAAATATTCCAACGTATTAATGTGTTATTCCAGTTGAAACATTTAGTGCAGGAAAAACATGATGTCGGAAGCGCAAATTGAGCGTACATTACAAATGTGTTTAATCTACGCACTCGCGGCTTGAATTTCATTTGAAATTACAATTTCATTCATTTCGTTTTCCATTTAAAGTCAATGATGCGTTTGGAAGAGTATGTTTGATGTAGAAAATTACGTCAGAAACATATTCTCAAGAAGTATCAGATTGAAAACAAAAGTTGTTTGGTTAGAGAAGTTGCCTATATTAGCAAAAAATATTTGAAAAGTAAACTTGATTTTACGCAAATATCACAGAAATACAAGTATTTATAACAAAAATAAATGTTTTTAATAAAAAATAGTAAATAGCTTTATAGTTTAACTCACCATACATCTCCAACTGATTGTTTTTATTGACATGACTTGAATAAACATGGCTCGTGCGAGCTAAAACCTTCCACAACTTCATCTTGATGCTTTCAATTCACTTTATGAACTCTGCTAATTAAAGAAATATAGCATATTGTAATTAGTAAAGTTCCATACGGTATCACATAAAATTTCTTTAGAGTTTTGTATCAATTAGATAAAGTTTCAACTGCTTCAATTGCTGCAACACTTAATTTCTCACTGAAAGAACTAAACGCGTTCGAGATGCGTCGATTTTTCTCTCCGCAGAATGTGCACTGATGGGCAGTGTACTTGCAGTCAGTACTCGAACAACAGTTGATAGCAATTACGCTAACGACTTTTAATTAAAACGGCCGCATCGCGGCAAAATCCTTAATTAAGCGCAGCTTTTTATTTGGCTTTCAACTTTCACACTAGAAGCACCACAACATAGCACAACATGATCCCGATGCTTATTGCGATGATGTTGACGTTGATAACAAATTTCAAGAACATTTTACTGTTTATTAGTATATCGAGTCGGACAACAACTTCAAGCGGCTTAAATGACTATGTTAATGAACTTGGGGACACACTTTTAATCAATGGATAACACGATGCGTTCGTTGAGACTCAACCCCGCCAACTGACGCACTCGGTGCACGTCTGCACCAAACTTTTCTTGTCTCGACATGTTCGTGAAGCTCGCCAAGCTCAAAAGCATCGCGCGCGCCCGTGAAATGCAGCGCGAAGAACACGACCATCGACCAATTCGGAACACATGCTAGAAAGATAGCAAACAAAAAAGCTACGACTGCGCATGCGTACTCAACTTAAATTAGAAGGAATAGACAAGGGAGGAGAAGAGAAATCCTGTCATAGGACAAAACTTCACAAGTCATAATATTCAGCTCTAAATTGTAGTCAATCTTAAAATAGCAAAAAATTCAGTTAATAGTCATCTGGAAGTGCAAGATTAGGGCGTGAGATGCATTAAGGGTGGTCTCATTTCTCACACTTCTAAAACAAAAAACTCATTTTTTTGCTCGCTTCGATAACAGTGTCTGGTTGAGTTTCAAGCAGCAGTATGAAGTCTAGCAACCCTTGAAAATCTCGACTTAAGTGCGTTGTGTTAAATTGATGCACGTGACACTTTGACACCAGGCAGACTAGACATCTTGCTTATTATCATAACGATTATATACTATTTTGGGAAGAGTAATTACCTCATTTTTTTCTTCTGCCTTAAGTCAGAATAAATTAATCTCCTCCAAAGCTTTCGTGCAAGTTCTTGAAATGAAAAACGATTGGAGCCAAGGAACAAAAGGAAATTCAGATAAAAATACTAAGTGCATCGCTTAAATTTATCTCGGCTAATGTACGCTAGTACGAATTTGAATTTTACTCACTGCCGAGTTGATCACTTCATGGTTAATAAATCAACAGTCGTAAACTACTTAAACGTCATGCGCATTCATTCACACATGCAAGTCAACGTTGAATGCAGCCGAGGAATAGAAAAGTATCAAAGTTTGGAAAATGAGTATTATTTTTTTTTGTCTCTGATTAAGTCCTAGTCTAAGTCTTACTAATAATAATCGTGATAAATAGAACAGTAATGCATTAGACGCACCATAGAAAGAATATAAATAGTTTTATGGATGCACATGATACATATTCGAACATAAATTACTTTAATGAGTTTTTAAACATTCGACGAGCTTAACTCTGCCTATAAATATCTACTACTGATTGAATCTGTAATAATACAAATTGCATTTTGTTAGACTTTATTTAGGTTAGGTATATGGTATAACCTAACCCTAAATAGTTGAAATTATTTTTCTGGCTTGACTAAACATGTGCGTCCATCAGTTTGTAATCAATCCAAGTTGAAAGTTGGAAAGTGAAAGAGCCAATCATCAAATAAATGAGCAGAGCATATCAATGAGATCTTAATGTCTTTTGCACAATTAATTTACACGAGAAAATTAGTACATCAAGCGAGCCTCTACTTAACCAAGGTTGCGAGGTATCACCGGTGTGAAGTTAGAAATAAACGAGTCGGCTGCTTCTTGACGCTGACTCGACGCCTCTTATGGAAAAATACACAGGGCTCTCATTCAACTCTTCATATCTCTTATCTGTACACCAAAGCTCATTTAATGAATATGAAAACAAAAAGAGCATCTAATCCCCTATCTATTGCTATAAAAATATTGTCACTTTTCGAATTGATGCATACCAGAAATAAACGTTTTAAAAAATGTGTTTCTGACAAAAAGCTCATTTAATTTAGATGGTGCTACTCTTTGGTACTGAGTCAGTTATTTCTAACTTTACATCGCTAAGGCATTGTGGGTTCAATTCTCTGCTCGTTTCCTATCTAATCTAATTTTATCAACACGTGAGATTCGGGAAGCGAGCGAATAAATTAGACACTTAGTTAGAAAGATGCAAGCACATTCCAAAGCTCTGAATGCAACAGTGTGACGATTGAGAGAAGGAAACCAAAAACATTCGAATACTTAGACATGTCAACAGTGGGTAACATGCGTTTGTCGTTAAAGGGCACAAAGCGCATGGCATGAGGTAAAGACTACAAATGTCTTCAATTGAAAGACAACTTTACAAGATAACCTTAAATTTAATTGGGGACATAAGAAAATCCTGTGTAGATTAGTGTCCAGTGCTTTATTGATGAACTTTCCAGATGAGTCCCTTGTCTTTCCCGTTTCGTTTTATTTTCATCCCATTTGTTGACTTTTCAAAATGTCGCCCATGTCACCGCAACGGATGCGTAATGTGCGTCCCCACTTTCTGCTCCTCCTCAATTCGTTGCAGTGCAAAGCAATGATTATTTTTATTTTTAGCTGCCTTTGGCAAACTATTTTTGGTGAATGCGCCGTGAAGATGATACACTTGGTAATGTGGCTGGTGCCAGCAAATGCACGCGTGGCAGGTCGCGAAGAGGGTACCGGATATATTCATCGTTTTGGGGTGCGTCATGCTCATAACTATTAGCGTGAGGTGACACAGCAAAACATAGAAAATGAAGATGCAAGGAGATAGGCGCACGTGCAATAGTCAAGTTCAAATTTGAAGTTCTTCCCCCAACTTGGAGTGGCGTTAGATTTAGAATTTGTAGTTATGGCGTGGTTCGTTGGAAGTCTAGGTTATTGATGTGGTTAGCGCAAGAATGGAAAGAAATCAAGTGGAAAGATGATGAGTCAGAAATATATTTTAAGATAAGGTATTTGAGGGATACCAGAAGGGAGAAGTAGGCAACCCAAACGACAAAAAATTGGAAATAAAATAGCTACAGCTAGAAAACGGAGTTTTTAAGATTTAAAAAAAAACATTCAAGCATTCAAGTGAAATTCAAAAGAAATTAAAGATTTTAAACTATGAATTTAACCAAAATTAAACTGGTTTTTCTCTACTTAGATCAATAAAATCTAAATACTATCTGAATCTGAAATTTATTTGATAAAAAACTCCCGAATATTACCAATGAACATTTCTAATAAATTCAAAACTAATCGATACCAAACACAAAACAACAAAAGTTCATGACAAAAGCCAGTCCCCAAGGCCACTCTTATCACCGTACAATCATCATAAGTCCAAATGGAGAACACAATGCATAACGACAATTATGCCCCATCTTCTGCCACCTTATTGCAACACAATTCCCAACAACAGTCCACATCATCATCACTTCCTTGCACGTTGTTCATTGGCGAAGTAATACGTTTTACGTCAAGTGAATCTCATAAATATGAAGGTAACAGTTGCATCTGGATCCAGACTAAGGGATATAAAGTCCAACATGATAAAACGTCCAGAGTTAAGAAAGAATGGAAAGAAAAAATATAGGAAACTCCCATTAAGGACATTGCTTATTACCAGTTTGAAATATCAAGGGAAGATATTCTTTATGAAGAGTACACTGCATGGGGTTAGATATATTGCTGAAACTGGCAGGCCAATCCTGGAAAGGTACTAACCTTACTTGAATGCGATTCAACCAAACCCAAGCAAATTTTTTATTCAACAGATTAATATGGTTTATCTGCGTGATGATTGGTGCAATATCAACAATTGTCATTATTTTAAGCCTCTGGGATAAATTCCAGACCAATCCAACTATCACTGGCTTGGATACGGATTTCCACAATTGGGATATTCCTTTCCCAGCAGTTAGTGTGTGTCCGAATGAACCATGGAACCCAGAGCGGTTGGGAAAACTTGTTCAGAAGTATCCAAACTTGTTCCAACATGTCTACACATAAATTACTTTTACTTACTTGTTGTAGACTTTCAGTTGAACATAATTTAAACAGTACAAAAGAACAACAATTAGCAGTCTACCTTCAAACGCTTACACAATTATCTCTTTCTGGTTTATCTGCAACAGATTTCCCACCTGAGTTGGACTATGTTTTACAAGGACAAGATCTGAATAAACTAGCACTTGGATTAATGAATACCTGCAAAGAGTATTTGAAGTATTGTAGGTGGAAGACTGAAAAGTATGATTGTTGTGCTGGATTTTTTCCGGTGTTCACTGAAAATGGTTTCTGCTTTACTTTCAATTCGTTTCAGAATGTTGAAAGGCATGGAGGGAATATGTATGTTAAGTTGCCTATATTACTTTTTATACTTTTGAAGCTTTCTGTTATTAATTCAAATGTTTAATGTACTTTCTAGTGTAAAAAATGAGAGGAAAATATTGCAAAATATTAAGGAAACGGATGCCAAATGGGCTCTACAGATTTTTATTGATTATAACAATGTTACTCAAGTTCAAATACCGGTACTTAATCGTACAGCGCTTAAGTTAATCCATTGCCTTTATGATTTTGCATTTACAGATTTACCTGCACAAAGCCAATGAATTACCAGGCCTCAATCTTAAACCTCAACATATTTGGGACATGAAAATCATATCATTGTCCTTTTCAATGCGGGAAACTTATACGACGAAAAATGCACAACAACTCAGCATCAAACAACGCCAATGTATTTATGATCATGAAAGGAAATTGGTTTTTGAGGATACATATACATACACTGCTTGTACGCATGAATGTCGTATGAATAATGCACACAGGTATATACAACCCATTAATTTATATCAGGGATATCAGAAATACACCAAATGATTATAAACCGCAATTCGACAACAGCGCCCAGCTTATAAATCTAAAAAGCAACAATTATTGGATTTGTGGAGAAAGCGGGAGGGGGGGACGATATGTAAAGTTGACTTTGGGTTGAGAGAGAATTTTTTAAGAGGCTGGGAAGTAAT
>JAODGC010012902.1:36103-48148 GCA_027574925.1 Ecitoglossa quadriceps | reverse complement strand
GGTAACCAGGCGGTTTTACCAAGGGACCCTTATAGTTAACCCAAAACATATTAAACTCCTATTAAATTTGAATGAAACAATTTGAAGGAAAAAAATGATTGCAGGGATTGTTTATATATTCCACACTTCTATGACTACAACCTATCAATTTATATTAGGGATATCAGAAATACACCAAATGATTATAAACCGCAATTCAACGACAGCGCCCACCTTATAAATCTAAAAACAACAATTATAGGATTGGGGGAAGAGGGAAAAGGGGGGAGATATGTAAGGTTGACTCTGGGTTGAGGGAGAATTTTTTAAGGGGCTGGGAAGTAATGGTAACCAGGCGGTTTTACCAAGGGACCCTTATAGTTAACCCAAAACATATTAAACTCCTATTAAATTTGAATGAAATAACTTGAAGGAAAAAAATGATTGCAGGGAATGTTCATGTACTCCACACTTCTATGACTTGACTGACTCCTACACACAATGTAACATCTCCCAGTTACGATGTATCGCTGAAAAAAAGACTGAAATTAATAATATAGACCACTGTGCTTGTGAACTTGGCTGTTCCAATACAATCTACGAAGTGGATAAACTCATAGAGATGCCACCGGATAATAAAGGAGCTGAAGAAGAAAATGAGAATCACAAGCAAGCAAAATCATAGTTAGTACATTTTGCGTTTAAGTCATAGCAATTAAAGACTTTGTTTATAGCCTTATCACCGGTATTAATAACAGCCTCCTCCTTGGTTTTGAAATGGAATTCACCTCATGGCCCATGATTAAGTATAAACGAGAAGTGCTTTTTGGTTGGGTAGATCTCCTGGTGTCATTTGGAGGCATAGCCGGATTATTTCTTGGTTTCAGTTTATTATCAGGTGTGGAGATTATTTATTATTTTACTATCAGAGTATGCTGTATGGTGCATAAGCAGAGAGATGAGTTGGAAAAAATGGCATCTGAAAAAAAGAGGAGGCAGACCCCAGGAAATTTTGTATCTCACTATATCCCCGAGACTAACTATGAGCAACCAAGGGCTAGGGTAACAAATAATTTTAAGGATATTAAGAATATGGTAAGTGCTTTATATGTTAACCTACTTAATTTGTATTCGGCATATTGTTTTCGGTTCTTTTAGAAAACTGTATCAGCAACAAAAAGAAAACCCTTATTGGTAAAACCTGTAAAGTCAACAAATGAATTAATAATTATACCACCGTTTGGTATTGATTATGTTAACTAATTGAGTACTACCTTTCTAATGGCAGTTCAGGCCGAGGAGTAATACCAGTCAGCTTTTTAAAAAGGTTTCATATCTTTTCTATTAAGGGAGATTGATCTTTTATTCCTATAGTTTAATCGTGGCGTATGATTGTGAGCATCCTGTTTCTAATACCGGTTATGGACCGATACTGTACCTCCCTACCAGTGTGTGGGCGCTCGGCTGTTGAACCGTTGGTTTGGGAAGTCCTCTCATATTGGTTTTAACTACAAGTCTCCTGAGACATCAGCAGGGGTTAGAACCCGCGATCTGCCTACTCGAAGTCAACGTGTTGCCAACTGTGTTATCAGAGTAGTTCATATTAAATTAGAGTGTAAAATTCTGTGCTGCACCAGCAATTCAGTACCAACCCAATAAAAAATGTAGCGTGTTTATCTAAAACTTAATGTGTTTTACTAGTTTATTTCGCGAAAATAGTCATCCTCAATATGCTCTTTAATATATTAATTATAATAATCATAATATAGAAACGTTTTAAATTAATTACAAATTATATTACAATAAATTACAATAGTTTATTGTAATAAACTAAACTAATGAATTATTCTTTTAAAGATATTGCTTGCATTTTAACGTTGTTTCACGCTAATGACATTTCTTGCAAACACATCAGAGCATAGCAATCAGATTAACTGATATCGCAAACAAAGTTATTAATTTGTAGCTTCTTAACTTTATTAACAAATACCGCTTTTCTTTTAAATGTCTGCTTATTGCTTCTTTATGTACATTGATTTAAAGCTTGCTTACCTTCAATACCTTCCATGCGTTGAAGATCGCAACAATATTTATCAAATCAGGTGCTGCTACTTGAAATGTTGCAAAACTCCTCAAATTTTGATTGCACATACCATACACTACCAGCCTGGATTGATCAAGGAGAGTAGTGCTAAAGCATGCTATTTCTATCTGTCGGTTGCATTCGGATTCGTGTAGCTGAAGCCCTGAAACTGGGTCTGGTCCATAGACTCGAGAATTTGGGCATCGATGGGAGTTAATTTGGCCACTTCGGCTGTGAATGTTGGATCAAAGTATCTTGTATCAAGTGGATGTTGCTAAAAATTTCACAATTGATTGTGTTGCTTTCAGAGAAAGAAACGATTTCGTTTCTGGGATGAACTTACCAGTTCAGGTTTAAAAGGAGGTTCTAATTGTCTCATTGCAAGCATCTCCCAGTCAATTGAGCGAAAGAATGCTTGATCTTGAATGTCCCCATGCTCACAGTATTTGTTTCCCAGTCTTTTGGTTGCATCTTTTTCTAATAACTGCAAAAGTTGCAACATTACAACAAATCAATTCAATTGTTAGACATGCTAGACAAAAAAAAAATGGCAAGAAATTACTTACTAATGTAAGAATACTGATGGATTCTTGACTGAGGAACCGTGGCAAAACAGGTCTTTCATTACATATCGACCAAAACAGTTCATCCTCATCACATCCACTAAATGGTGACTGACCGATCAACATTTCGTACAACAAAACACCAAATGACCACCAATCTACGTTTTGGTTGTAATGTTGCCCTTTGATAATCTAGAAACCACATTAATGCATTTGCTTTCTTCTAATAAACTTGTTAAAAAATGTGATCGAAATACCTCAGGTGCCATGTAATCTGGGGTACCACAAAAGGTATCCGCCATTCTGTCTAAGAATATCTGAAGTTTGCACATTCCAAAGTCAGCTATTCGTACGTGACCATCAAAGTCCAATAAAATATTGTCCAGCTTCAAGTCCCTATAAAGCAAAAAAAAGATTATTCCTTCTTAGGTTATACAACAGTTTTTCTTTTCATTTGATATAAATAGAAACACCCGTCGCTTGTATAAATAACAGGTGATAAAAATCATCCATCTGCAAAGCATAAAAGTTCCGAGTCGTTGACCGAACCAATTGAAAATATCGAGAGACGCTGAAATTCGTGAAAAAATTCCACACAGTTTCCACGGCTTACGAGTTAATCAAGCGTGACAACCGCCATAAATTCGTCCTCGCCTCAAGCTTGCTTTATTAACTGCGCTGCATTTCCTCCTGAAAGCTGCGCTAAAAACGATGATAAAAATAACGTCGGTTTCATAATTGCACAGAACGAATTAGTTTCGTTGGTCGTTCAACTTCAAACTGGATTTGCTTAGAATCTAAAGAAATCTTGTTTGAACATGTTTGAACATGTTTCATAAGAACATGTTGGAACATGTTTCAAAAAGTAAAGATGGTTGTAGTCAATAATATAAGCAACCCAATAAACCATTATAATATCTTCAAAAAAATTCGAGAATTGGGCTTTAAATCATTTTATCTATTCGCTAACAACATGCAACATCAGCTGACATGCTCAAGTTGATTGAGTCCATAAGGTGTTGCACGTGTGGCATGAATACAAACAACTGTACTGCTATAAAAAAATCCTCCTACTTGAATCGGAAAGACATCGGGACATAACACGACATATGAACATGATCAAATTTAAATCTTCATCAAGGAACGAAAATAGATGCGTAGCGTGGATGCGGCGGCAACTTGTCTGTGCACAGCGTTGCAAAAAAATTGCTTTTTGTCCCATCAATTATTCACAGCCCACGCTAGTATAAATTTATGCAACTAGGTTTCGTAAATAAATCTGTATGTAGGTACCTGTACACAATTCCTTTGCCATGTAAGAACTTCAGTCCTGACATAATTTCCGCCGCGTAGAAACGCGCACGTGCTTCTTGGAAACGTCCCGACTTCTGAATGTGGAACATGAGATCACCACCATTGAGGTATTCCATGACAAAGAATAAATGTGACTACAACGTAGCAACAATTAATCAAATTAGCAGAACAAAAGGAGTGTCTTACTTCTGTTTGGAAAGTGCAGAGTAAATGGCACAGATAAGGATGCTTTGTGCCCAATGCTAAAACTTTTCTTTCAATTAGCGTGCACTCCACATCGTCATCTTCAAGGACCACATCTTTTTTTAGGCATTTAATGGCGTAGTAATATTCAGAGTCCTTCAATTCAGCTAGTAGTACCTAAAGGTCAATAAGTAGGTATGTTTAGTATGATAGGAAGTTGTCATACTACTGTGCTCACCTTTCCGAAACTGCCTTTCCCAAGGACCTTCAAAAAGTTGAAATCCTCCACGTTGTACTTGCAGAATTTCGGGATGGTCGTCGCAGGTGGTGTAATCCGTCCACTCCGCTGCCATCCTGCGTGCGTACTGGAGTGTGAGAATTCCTGCGCGATTTCCGCAAAGTCGAGCGTCAGCTCCGGGTTGCGCGCCGGATTCGATGTCGGCGAGTCCCGTTCCCCACATCCTGCGCCCGCCAGCAGCACACAGAGCACAACCAAGAACGCATTTAGTTCGAATGCACATTAAAACAACTTCAACAACACGGCATAACAGAAATATCACAAGCAAATATAACTGCAAATGTAGTGTGCTACGAAAAGAAATCCACATGTGCTTTTCTTTTTTCTACGAGAATGACATTGACGTAATGACGTAAAGCAACCTTAATTAGTGATTGCTACCAGGCGCTAGTAAAAATAACCGTGACTTAACTACTACTACCTTGTAGCTCATATACTAGGCGAGTTTCGTGAATTTCTTTCTGGCAAATTTTTTATTTTGTGGATATTTTTTGCATTGCTTTGGTAAATTTATTAGACTTTTTTTATTTTTCTGGTGGCGGCAATTTGTCTGGCTCAACGATAGTTTGTTTGGATTTGCAATGACCGTGGGGTGCTCAAGTTCGACAATGTCGTAAATTCTACGTCAGTATCTCTGCCGACGCTGGGCTTTTGAATCTTGTGCATATGTTGCACGATTTTTCAAAGAAATGCTTCAGGTCTTTGAAAACAAGGCATGTTTCAAAAACAACTAAAATCTTCATTAAACAAGTTGGAAAAAACAATACCAACTTCATTATAGTTATTCTTATCTGTTATACTTGTGTGCCTAGTGTAGGGTACCGCAGTGTGAGCCTACTTGTTACCCATACCGGTCTTACATACGACACCGTCCCTGACCTCCCATCGCTTGCATTGGGCAGCTGGGCTGTTTGTTCGGAAACCATACAAAGGTAACAAACAAGTACAAGACAAAGTAGGAAAGAAGATCTTTATCAAAATCTTTAAACTTATTGCTGAAATCTTATTGAATGCTTTGAATAATACTAAATGTCAATCTCCTACATTGTCCTTTAAAAATATCTGGACTATTAGGTTTTTGAACTTGTACCCGCTTTGTTCTCAAGCAAAAACCTAAATATACTCCAATCCCATATGATAATCCCTCTATTAGTTACCGTATTTATAGCAGTACATAATATTGTAGGTGAGATTTTTCTCAGGTCAAAATTTGCGCGGTAACCATGTGACGCGCCGCTCCCGGTGACGCTTGCGTTGCGCAGCGATTCAACGCCAAAAAGTCCAAAAATAATTTGGCGCACCATCATCATCATCAGCCGGGTTTTTGATGGCAATGCGCGTGCCTGATGTCCGCACTACTCATACTACAAGCAATAAACTACCGAATTGCAAATAGTCGGAAAAAACTTCCGAAAACAAGTCCAAGCTTGTTACATTTTTCTTAGTTGAAATTATTATAGTTCGGACAGACTCTGTCTGCAACTTTTTGCTCCGCCATCGTGGCTTCTGCTTAAAACTAAAATAATGGATTCTTACCTTTCTTGAGTTCTTCAATTAATTCAACCACAACTTTCTGTTTGATCCCACATAAATTCGCCGTAAGTTTCTCACACTTCTTGTGACAATTGACGTCGCAATCTGCATACAAGACAAATCATTGATGGTGCATCATTAAGTATGTAATTATGTGTCCATCATTTTCGGTGCAAAACGTCTCAATAATAACCTCGTGTTTTTCTCCGAAATGACCACCCGTCTGGGCCGCGTATAGATTGCGGTCAAACGTGTCATCGTCTCGTCCTGACATAAAATATCTGACAACTCTCACATTTGCCAGAAACTACTTATAAAATTACAGCTATAAAATTTTAGATGCATTCATCAATAATAAGTTGATTATTTCTATATTGGATTGCCTATCCATATTTATTTTCTTTTCCCTAACCTTCGTTTTGCAAATTGCAATTTGCACACTAATTACCTGCAAATGGGCGTACTGCGTATTATGAAAAATGAAATGAAAATTTCACGTGATAATCGATACACCATTAAAAGCTCAGGTTAAGATCAAAGAAAAACGGATAATTATTAGCGAGTCAATCACGCATAACCGCAAAACACCGCAATTTCTGTATGTTTTCGTACTTCAGTCACCGACGAATTAACGCAGGATAAACGGTAAAAAATAGTTCTGTCATGAGTTGGTCGTAGATGAGAAATGAGCTTACCGCAGAACGACGACGTAGAGAGCATTGCGAAATGCGCGGCCAGCAGTGCTTCTCTCTTGGCTCTAATTACAAAAGCGTCTTTTGTGTACAGCTCGCTCGCTTTTTAGAATTGCGGTGAGAAAAGTGTCTGCGATTGCGACACCAAGTAGGAAGCGCAAACATCAGTGTCTCAAGGAAAAGAAAACAAATGAGTGCTGTAGTGAGGTGCAAAAATATACCATGGTGATAAAAATAAACACGTGCTTTCACGAAACTATCTCTCAATTAGAATCATGAAGGACGCCAAGTAGCAAAAAATTAACAACGGTTCAATGTGCTTAGAAAGTAGCTGGAAAACGGTGTCAAAAATTAGCTTGACTTTCAAGCACAAACCAATGTTTGAACAAAAATTCACTTCCAAGCAAAAGCAGCCAAATCTATATTAGCCCATTCTTGTAATCGCCAGAAGCGCAAGCATTGCAAACAGACTAAACATGTTAGCGTGAAATTCCCTACAAAAAGGGTCTGCTAACCCTTGCGCTTGCCGCCTTTGTTGCCCGAGTGAAAACCAGAATCGCCCGATGACGTACTTGCCCCAACGGATCCGTAACCCCACACATCGTTCAAAGCATCATAGTCGACATCGTCCTCTTCATCACTATCGTCCTCATTATCATCATCCTCATCAGAAGATTCTTCCTCACTTGAACTTTCCTCTTTCTTCACAGGATTGGTAGGTGTTGGTTCTTCTTCTTCACTGTCATCCTCCTCGTCATCATCGTCTCCCTCTTCTGAACCACTAGATTCTTGTTTAATTGGTACCCTTGGTCTTGGGTAGTGTCTGTGCCTAATTGTTTTAGGTCTAGCATAGAGAATCTTAGCACCTTTCTCATCAAACTCGTTTCTTCGTAGGTATTGATTCATAAATTGGGATATTCTATTGGATTGGAGTGGGACGAATTTGGGTGGGGATGGATTACGTGTGGATATGGCTGGAGGTGTTGGTGATTTAAAAACTTCCAAATCCGGATCAACAACACCAGATTTGTTGACTAAAGATCGTTTAGAGATTATCTTCTTTACCACCTTAATTGATGCAGGTTTTTCTGGCCTGTTGCTGGTTTCAGATTCTGGGGTAGGTAAGTTGGATGAGCCAAATTTATTTTTGGTTGGTATCTCTTCTTGGCATTTCCCTTTGGTTAATTTGGGAGATGGTTTTTCCTCTGATTTTTCTTTGGTGAGCTTTGGCGCTGGTTTTTCTTGAGTTTTTGTTTCAATTAATGTGGGTACTACTTTCACTTCTAATTTGTCTTTAATTAATTTTAAAGGTGGAGTTTCTGCAGATTTTTCTTTGGTCAATTTTGGTTTGACTTTCTCTGCTGGTTTATCCATATTGTTGATACCTGGATTAAGCTCTTCCTTGGTTTCTACCTTGGACTTCTCCTCAATTATTGGTTTTGTTTCCAATATCTTTGGTTTTGGAATTTCAATTTTATCCATTTTACCATTTTGTTTGACATCCTGAATTAGCACTGGTTCAACTTTGACCTTAGACACAACTGGCATCTCTAATTTCTTCTCTATAAATTTCTGTTTTGTAGGTTTACTTGGAGAGTTTTCAACTTTCTCCTCCACTTTTTTTCTACCCGCCACATTACGTGTTTCCGGTAACTTAGGAGCATCCAACTTGCTATCTACTGGCTTTGGACTTTGTACTTTAGACGTTTTCGGTTGCGCTGGTGGTGTTTCCACTTTTACCTCAACCTTTTTCTCAACTACATCAAATTCTGGACTATCTGCAAGTTTTATTGGTTTAGCTTCCTCCTTCTTAATAGACTCCTCAATTGATTTGGATTTGCTCATTTTGACCCAATCTGGTCTCTCTGTTTTATCTTCTACTAGTGTTAAGGATTTCTGTAATGTTTTAGGTTTTGGTTCAACTTTAGGTTTGGTTTCTATTTTGAGCTTCATCTCAGCAAAATTTGATTTAGCCTTATCTGGTTTTAACCCATTAACCTTTGCTTGCAATACCTTAATAGCTTTTTGTTTCTCTTCTATTTTGCTGTTAACCTCAATTAGTTTAGATCTTTCTGTTGTTTTGAATAGAACGTTACTATTTAAAACAGCAGGTTGTAGGTTTAACGTAGGTTTTTCTTCAGATTTTGATTTAGGTTCTATTTTCTTAACTTCCTCCACTATCACTTTAGACCCCTCAACAGGTTTCTGTTCTACTTTTACCATATCATCAACCTTAACTTTACTTTCCTCAACCTTAGGTATGCTTTGGTCTAACCTTACTGCCACTTTCTTTGCTTCAACAATCTTGTCCTTAGTTTCGTCTGCTGTCAATGTCACCTCTAATAATTTAAGTTTACCATCAACCTGTGGTAACAAAGGAGTCTTTGGTTTCTCTTTAACTTTGGGAGTAACAAATGTTACAGGACTTTTCTCCTCCACTGCCTTAGGTTTAGCCTCAAACTTCCTCGCCCAGATAGGACCATTTGTATTATTATTATTATTATTGGCATCCTGTTCTTCCTCTTTGATCAACATAGCTAATCTCATTTCTTCCAAATTCTTTTTCCTTGTGTTAAAATTAATGCTTTCCCTAGTACCAATCTTCTCCCAAAAGTTCTCCCCCGACTTATTATCTTCCTTAGGAGCTAATTTAGCTCCAAGATTACTTTTTCCTAACTCCACAACCACAGGAGTTTCAGTAGCAAGGATATGTTTCTTATCAACAGATGTCATAGGTGATTCTGCAATACTTTTTGCAGAAATAGAGGATTTTATACTTTGAGGTGGACTTTCATTCTCTGATATCATCCCCATTAAACTTCCATGCATTTTCAGATTAAAAATAGCTCCAGGTTGGGACATCTTCCTCAAATCTAACTTTTTCTCTTCCCCAGGAGTAGTAGGAGTGGTCACATTAGGTGTCACCTCTTTCGTAGATTGTGGGCTTTTAGATCTTTCTCTCTTCATGGCGAGAGCACTTCCACTTAAGTCTAACTTCATCTGTGGAAGATGTTTATTACTACTAGTCTCTAATAGTTTGGGTTCCTCTACTTTAATGTCTTCCACAGTTACATTATACTTAAATTTCTTAGGTTTTTTATAAGTAGGCGACTCTGTAATCTCCACATTATCAATAACAGCTTTCCATGTTGGGCTTTCAACTACATCCACAGTTGCTGTTATTTTCGGTTTAGGTTTAATCCGAATCTCCTCAACCTCCACCTGGGAAATATCTCTGATTGCTTCCTGGAAAGCTTTCTCAATCTCATCCTGGTTCATATCATCACGAACAGAACAGTCACTAGCAATAGAGCTATCAGTTGATGTTCTACGATACTTCTTGATTGTCCCACGACGCTGTAGCCCGTTTTTATTAGCAGCATCTTGTTCAAGAACCAATTTTTCATTGGATTTCTTTTTAACCACTTTCTTTTTCTTAGGTTTTTCTATTTCTGTAATAGCTTCTGTTGTGTTGTTATTTTCATCTTCTAAAAGATTTTCTTGACGGAGCATATCCTCCAAGATTTCAACGTTTTCCTTCAAGATTTCAGCTGAATTCCGCCTGATTGCTTTGAAGATATCCTCTGAGAGTTGCTTATTTTGCCTGCGGACAATCTCCTCAGGTTGCCCGGGATTTAAATCTTCGTTGATGGTTTCAGAAGAAATAACTCTGCAGATATCATGAAAAGAAGGTTTTCTGATTGACCCTCGTTTAGGCAACTTCCTCCCTTCTTGTTGAAGTCTCTTTTCTTCTTCCTCTGTACGGATAAGAAACTTATCCATGAGGATTTCACCTGGAGACTTTTTAAGCTTCTGTTTTTCATTCTGTTTCATCTCCTCGTAAAAGTTCTGCCTCCAGCTTTTGGGTTCATTCCCATTCTGGGCTTGCCTTCTAGGAGAGTCCTTCTTATGAACAGTATGTAACCTAACAAGAGCCCTATCTCTGCGAATTGGTTTGAACTCTCCAGTATCATCCTCGTTAACATCATTGCTCTTAGCTGACGTGCCCATAGTAGGAGGACTGGGGGACTTTAATTTATCAGGACTCCGCTTGATATCAGTCGGATGTGGTGTTGAGCTGACACTGGTCGCCATTGGTGTTTTTCGATCATACTTCCTGTATTTATTAAAAGACACGTCGATGTCAGCGGTATTAATCTGGATGGGTTTTGCTGGTGCTTTATACTTGGGCGAGCTGTGGTGCTGCAGCAAAAGGCCTGGGTTGAACTTGCCTCGAATTGGATTGATCACAGCAGATTCACTGATTGTCCCCAGATGGGGCTTGTAGGAACGCGGAAAGCGCGGGATTGTTTTTGGCACGACTGGTACGCGGTAACTGCTCGCTCCTGAGGGCAACGAGGAGTGATTGCTGTACGCACTAGGCAGGTACAGTCCCGTGTAGGCGGAGCTCGATGGGCTCGAGTACAAATCCGACGAGTACAGCGGCATCCTAAATTAATTATGGCTACATGTGAATAGAAAAAACCACAGCTGCCAAATTAGTAGGACACTAGTGGATGCCCTCACACAGAGATCACACTGGGTTTTGGATGCACTATTGGTCACGTTGTAGTAGATTATCAACTGGTGCAAACATCATAGGAGTGAAAGGTGCACCTGCAGCCAACAGTGATTTGCTCCAATGATTACCCAATCGATCGGGATTCGATAGCAATCGATAGCTTGATTCGGAGCGATGACACTTTGCGGGCTGGATCTCGGCGGCGGCGGAATGCGCGAGTGCTGCGAAAGCGCGGCGTGCGTAGCGTGCGTGTCGCGACAGAATGCTCACTGGCGGCCACCAAGCTCAAGCCGAGACGTGTGCCAAACAAAACCTATTTTTACCGCCCCGGCCCGAGCTGACGTATTGCACACTAACACACAATTGGTCGCAATGCTCGTTTTGCACAGGTTCGCACAAACAATTGCAGCGCGCATTATATGTTTCCAGAAATGCGGCCATCTTGCTTGCGGCAGGAAAGAGCTTTATCAACACCGCACTCACGTACTCATGCATTGGCCACAGTGGCATAAATATCAATTTGATTCAGCAGTACAAGGTAATAAATCTAAGAATAGTAATTACACTTGCATTGCATTAAAAGACGTATATTATTATTGATGGAATTATTGAAGCGGAGCTGTTGTTTTTTATAGCTAAGATTGTATTGTTTCAGGTTAGGTTATGCGTAAAGTAGTAAATTTACACCGGGGAATTCTATAAATAATCGCGTGAATCCATTGTCCTTCTGGTCCAAATAAATCACACAGTCGACACACCATCTGGCACACCTTCGTACATACCGTGCTAGAGATAACAAAGTCAGAACAGAGCTTTGGCTTGCATTGGGATATTTCTAGCTCAAAGTAACACTAGAAAGAGTGACATCTATCACCAAC